>JAUPMG010292646.1:0-17424 GCA_031762675.1 Pachysandra terminalis | reverse complement strand
TATTTAGTTACTTATATCTTACTAGAACTATTTGAACTTCCGCTTACATTTCAATTTGGGTAGCCACTCCCGTAGAGAAACGGGATGAAGGTTACGCTTGGACTGGAAAACCTATGAAATAGGAAATTTCTGGTTCGGGTCGTGACAGTTACTTCATTGACAGTTACTAACAAAAGGGGTTTGTTGTAACATACTTTCAAACTCTATCGGAGATGTTTGTGATGGCCAAGATTTGAGGGGTACTTGTTGCCATTATACTAAATCAAAGGGGTGTCAAGGTAATTCACCCAAAATTGTTTCAACCAGGGATGAAGATATTTAAACTCTTTAAGGTGAGAATGCAAATCCTGGGGATCAAGCAACTTAATGATCTCATCCTAGAGTCAAGACTAAGAGTCTATTCTATGGTCTTAATTGCCATGCTAGGTTTGAAATCATACCAATTAAACCTATAAATAGTCTTAGGTTTAACTTTAGGAATTGTCCATTTATTTAACTGTTGTTGAATATTATCAAATTCAATTAATTCAAATTTTTTTATTGATCTGATTGGATCACTGTGAGCCATAGCAGATTAATAATGTTTAAGCAAAGAAAAATGCATAGTTCTAACTGAAAAATGACAGCAAAAGAATGAAAACTTAATAAGAAAATAAAAACTATAAAATATGTCTATCTTATATATTGTGTTTCTTACTTATGCCAGAGAACTAAGATACAATAGAGCTGGCACATTATGGGCAACAAAGACCAACACGCCCTCTTGGCTAAACGGTTACAAAAGCCCTCGTCATACTATTATACACTTAATAGTCAAGACATAAATACACAACCAAACACAATATATAAAATACCACATAATATATAATTCATATTTTACTTATAAAGTTTTCATACTAATACCAGCTAACATATCCAATGGATATTAATCACTTTCTTGTGACGTTCTTAATCCGGGAGGTCACACATAAAGTGAGAAGGTTAAGACAAGCAGGGTAGGCCAATGTTGGACAACCCCTATCATTCTCAATACTTGATGATTAAATATCCTGGCTATAAAAGCCATTAAGCAACAAAACGAATCCCTTATCTAAACATGTCTAAACATTTGATAAATCTAAATAGATCATCTTCTTCTAGAAGATGGAAACCTTATTAGGTTTCTTTCCCTTCTACATTAAGGAATTTTGTTTCAAAAATTCCTATCAACATCTCTTCTGAATATCAATCAGAAGAAAGTGAAAATCTAGTCAATATTTGAGAGAATCCATTTGTCTAATCAACAAATTCCTTATGCAATCTACAAAAATCCTAGGAAGGAGTCACCTACACCTTCTGAAATGACCATTCACATGTAAAACTGTTTTCATGGATTTTACATCAAACTTACAAAACAAAAGAATCATAAATAATGAATTTTACCATCCAATCTATAAAGGATTTAGGGATTGGTATTTTAAATTTTATCATAAAGATAAACTTCTTCAGTTCAAAAATGATTTCTCCAATTACTGAGAACAACATTAGATTATAATACCCTTTGTTAAATGGTTTTATCTAACTCAAAATCTTCCACAATTATTTTCTTTAGATGAATTTCAAAAGAAGTGGACTATTGTTGAGGATAAGGTCATTACGACCATCCATCCTCCTCCCGAACCTATAAAATTAACTAATACAACTCTGTTATCTTATAATCAATCTCCTAATTTGAAAACTGCTGCAGACATCAAATTAGACCTGACAATCAGTCTAAGGATATTCTACCCCATGTTCTGATCTTAATCCTATTTATAAACAAAATAATTACACAAATCTTTTTCTCCAATCTGTTGGAAAACAATTAGGTCAAATAGAGACCTCTACTGATGAAATCCTTCTCTTTTTACATCAGAAAAAACCACCTGATAAACCACCAGATTTACTTACTGTCAAACCTCCAATTGAGGTTTCTGGGTTTAAATTATCAAATCCTAAAACAAATGAAGAATTTATTAACCACTTATCTCAGAAAATCCAAGGACTAAATATAAATGTTTTATCTCATCATAATTCTGATTCTGAAATTGATTCAGATATCTGTCCTGAAAAACTTACTGAAATTGAAAAATTTTTTATAGAAAATAATCATAGTTTTCAAGTCAATAAAATTAGTTTTGATAAGTGAAATCCTAAAACCACTTTTGCTGGTCTTACTAGGAATTATTACCCTAGACCAACACCTGCAGACATTCTCTATGAAGATTTTTTCCATACTCAAAAATCTTATTATGGTAAAACAATCTATGAATGAAACATAAATGGTATGTCTGACTATCAGATTTATGAAATTATTCATCAAATGCTAATGTACAACACTGTCTATAAACAAAATCACAATACTGATCTAGAAGTTGCTAAGTTTATCACCTGTGGATTTACTGGACGTATGAAAGGGTGGTGGGATAATATCATTACTCTCCAACAATAGCATAAAATTTTGCATGCTACAAAAATTATTAAAAAAGAGTTTGATCAGGATAATATGTAACATGATGCTGTGTATACTTTAATCCTTACTATCATTCATCATTTTATTTGACCTGAAGGAGTTAATAGTGAAAGGTCCAGGGAACTTTTACAAAATCTTCGATGTCTCACTCTAAGTCATTTTAGATAGTACAAAGATGTCTTTTTGGCTAAAGTTCTCCAACGTATTGACACCAGTTCTGAACACTAGAAAGCCAAATTTGTTGATGGCTTACCTACTTTCTTTGTCGAAAAGGTAAGAAAGAAATTATGAGATATGCATAATGGTATTTCTATACCTTAGAACTCTCATACTTATGAAAGTCTAATAAGTATTATTATTCAAGAAGAATTAGCCTTTTGCAATGACAATAAATTGCAAAAACAATTAAAGAAACAAAGATTAGCAAGTAATCGAGAAACTTGTGACTTTTGTGAGCAATACGCTTACAATACTTAGATTGAGTATCCTAAATCTAGAAAACCTCATGAGAAAGACCATAAATCTTTATATAAAAGAAAATATTCTTCCAAAAGAAAACCTTTTAAAAATCAACCAAAATCTTCTAGAAAAAATTCTTCTAAAAAATTTAAATCTAATTCTAACTTTAAGGATCCCAAAAAAGCAAAATGCTTTAAATGTGGAAAAAATTACCATTATGCTAATAAGTGTACTACTAAAAAGAAGTTGAGTAATCTTCAAATTGATGAAGATTTAAAACTTCAGTTAAGTAAATTACTACTCAATTCTTTGGATTTTGATCGAAATACAGATCGGTCTGATAATGACATTGAAGATGTTAATGAGCTATATTCTTCATCTTCTACACCATCCTCTGACTCTAATAAATGTCAGTGTACAGAATTGCAAAGTAAATGTGATCATTTACAAGAAATTAGTATAAATGTGATAACTAGCCAACAACAATCTCTACTTGAACTAATTGATCAAGTTCAAGACCCTCAAATTAAAATGCAATTGATAAAAACTTGCTACGAATTTGCTAAATAGGAATCTCCTATACGAGAGAATCTCCAAAAATTCCTGATATGACTTATAATATGAAAGAAGTGTTTAATCAACTTAACACTTCTCAATCTGATCATTGACAATCTAGCTTTCCTGATTTAAGGAATGAAGTAAACCAATTAAAGATTGAAATTAAAAAATCTTAGAGATCAGCAAAATATTATGAAATTTGAAATTGCTCAATTAAGAGATTATAAATTTCCTAATAAAGGAATTCTGATACAACAATCTAATGAGGAAGGTTCTACCTCTAATCAAGAGATTGAACATACTCCTGAATATTTAATGCTTTTAAATCAGGTGATCTTCCAGAAATGATTTATTTCAATCACATTAGTTATTAATAAGGAATTTACCTTATCCAATATCACTGTTCCTGTTGATAGTGGTGCAAATATGAACAGTATCCAGTAGGGACTTGTCCCTAATCAATACGTTGAGAAAACAACTCCAGGTCTCACTAATGCTAGTGGTAGCAAAATGCATATCAAATATAAACTTAATGAAGTCTATATTTGTACGGATGGTATTTGTTTATCATTTACATTTTTATTAATAAAAAATATGTCTCTGCAAATAATTCTGGGAACTCCCTTTTTGGCACTAATAATGCCTATTGACCATATTACTCATGCTGGTATTTCTACCACTATAAATGGTAAGAATATTATTTTTGAATTTATTACTTTACCAATTCATAAGAATGTTAATACTCTTCAAAATAAAGAGAAGCAACTTCTCTTTCTCAAAAAAAGATTTCTTCTTTTACAATCCATCAAAGGTTGCAACAATCTAATTTGCAACAACAAATTGAATCTTTCAAACAATAACTCCATGAGGTTTGTAGTGATATTCCTAATGCCTTTTAGGAACATAAAAGACATAATGTCTTTTTGCCTTATGAGAAGGGATACAATGAAAAACAAATCCCTACAAAAGCTAGACCTAGTCAGATGAAAGCTGACTATCTCGAATTATGTAAATCTGAAATCCAAAGTCTCTTGGACAAAAAACTTATCACTAGAAGTCACTCCCCATGGAGTTGCACTGCCTTTTATGTTAATAAGGCAACTGAGAAGGAAAGAGGTACCCTAAGACTTGTAATTAATTAAAAACCTCTTTATGATGTCCTTCAATGGATTCAATATCTGATTCCTAACAAAAAGGATCTATTAGAAAGACTGCAATCAGCAATCATATTTTTTAAATTTGACCTCAAATCCGGTTATTGGCAAATACAAATTGCCCCTGAAGATAGATATAAAACTGCCTTCACTGTCTCTTTTGGACACTACCAATGGAATGTTATGCCATTTGGATTGAAAAATGCACCTTCTGAATTTCAGAATATTATGAATGAAATATTTATTCCTTATTCTCAGTTTTCCATTGTTTATATTGATGACATACTAATTTTTTCTAATTCCTTGGATCAACATTTCAAACATCTTAAAATTTTAAAAGATGTTATCAAAAGAAACGGCTTAGTTCTTTCAGCTCCAAAGATGAAGCTTTTTCAAACCAATGTTAGGTTTTTAGGTCACAATATTTTTTATGGTAAAATTATCCCTATTGATCGATCCATTGAATTTGCATCCAAATTTTCAGATGAAATTAAAGACAATACCTAATTATAATGATTTTTGGGTAGTTTTAATTATATTTTTGATTATTATAAATCTTTTGCCAAAGATACTGCAATTCTTTATTCTAGTCTTTGGAAAAATCATCTTCCTTGGTCTACTGCTCATACTCAAGCTGTCCAATTAATCAAATTGAAAGCTAAGCAATTACCTTGTCTTTCTTTAGCTAATATTAATTGGTTTAAAATTGTTGAGACAGATGCATCCAATTTTGGATATGGTGGAATTCTTAAGCAAAGAAATCCCGCTTCAAATAAAGAACTCATAAGATTCACTAGTGGTACTTGGAAAAATGCCCAAGTAAATTATTTCACTGTCAAAAAAGAAATTCTTTCTGTTGTCAAATGTATTTCTAAATTTCAGGATGATTTATTAAATCAAAAATTCTTGCTTCGGATTGATTGTAGCTATGCCAAGGATATTTTGCAAAAGGATATTAAAAATATTATTTCTAAACAATTTTTTGCAGGATGGCAAGCTCAATTATCTAATTTTGATTTTTCAATTGAATAGATCAAGGATGAATCTAACTCTCTTCCTGACTTTCTTACTCGTGAGTTTTTTACAAGATCCGTCATGAGTTGGAGCAGGTAATTTCCTGCCTGCAGGGGATATACCTTCCGAGGTAAAGGCAAGAAAAGGCAATCTGACCTTCTAGCCCCCAGACTTCTAAGTTTACTAAGGAAATTCTTCTTACTCTTGCCCCAGAGTTTATCCCTAATAATAGGGCTACCTAATCAATTATGTGTCTCAATGAAGGAGATGACCAGTGGTTAAATGAACCCTGGGAAATTATGTCTCGTTATTTAATTGACCAATATTTTGTTGGTACTGCTGGTAAAACCAGAGTCCACTATGAGTCCATGTTAATTGAAACCGACAGTATGGAATTTCCCTTACCCTTTCCAAGCCTAATAAACCAGGCAGCCCAATTGCTTATAGCAAATGCATAATTAGAAAAATATTTTTTCCATTTGAATGGGGTTTAATCCCAATTTTGCCCGTAAAATGCAGGCCCAGAATATTACCTATAATTACTCGGATTATATCTCAGCATGGAGCAATTTTATCCTGTATCAAAATCCTTCCAGAAAGCATACTTGGTTTATCAAGTTATGCCCACAGTCAATGAAGCCTGTTTATCCAAATTGGATTTTTCAATGGTGGCAACGTGTCGGCCCTGATGCCAATATTTTACCGCCAACTATTCCAATTGAGGAATACACAAAATTCACCCAATTTGATCCTCAATTACAAGGAAAGAGCAAGGCTCCTGAAGGGTTGTCCACCTTCATTTTCTTTTCCGAATTTGGGATTCTATGGATATGAAACTGGGATTTAAAATGTTCCCACAATGTTTTGCGTATCCCAATTTTGGAATGCACATTTGCCTACAGATGGTGGGCTAGCTTTCCAATAAACGAAACTGTGTAAATTATTCGACAACACACAACTCATTATGAGGTACAAATTCCCAAATTGCTTCCCCCTCCTAAGCAATTAGTCTCACTTACTCCTTTCGAGGTTATCAAGTCCAAATTACGGACCAATTTTCCTCAAATTACTAAGGTTGAATTGATTCTCAAATGCATGGAAATCATGAAGAACAAATTCATGTCCTCTTTCTCTACTCCTTCTCAATCACAGAAAGATGATGCCTCTATGGCATCTTCTCAGGGCGAAAATCATTTGTCCCATCTTGGTGGGGAATTTTCCCACCATCCTGAGGAAAATCTTCTTGACCTTGATGATGAGTCTTCTAATCCTACTATTGAGGCTTTTTGGAATGCCTTCATGCCTTCCGCACAATAGCGTCTTTCTCTCATCGTCTACAATTTTGGGGAGGATCAGACTAGTCAAATTGAAGACTCTAGTCAAATTAATCAAATTGAAGACTCCAATTAAATCAAAGACTGTTCATTTGCCACGTCATCTACACTGCTCATTTTCCACAACATCCACCAACTGTTAATCTCGTAAGCAAATCTTACCCAACTGTCAATCTCGTCAGCAAATCTTGCCATGTCTTCTATAGGACCCACTTCCATGTGAAGACCATATGCCGTGGGACCCTTTTGTCCCTCTTCATCACCATGACAACATCAGGGCCCACTCGACTGCATCATCAAGCACACGTTGCCCTTTATTGTGCGGACTCCAAAATTTTATTTGAGTTCTGCATCCTATATAAGGATTTAAGAGCTCATTCTCCAAACACTTCAAAAATTTATCCCAAGAGCTCTGCAACCTCCGACCATCTCCAGCCAACCTTTGACCACCTTCTTCGATAACCCTCCGACCACCTTCTCTGACAACTACTATTCCGGTTGTCTTCTCCGGCGACCCACCGGCAACTATTCCCCTTTGTAAGTATTTCTTTAGTAATGTTTGTATTTTGTAATAGTACTGTAGTTTAGTACCTTTTTACTATTTGTATTCCATATTTTATAATAGTATTTACTATTCATGTACTGTACTTTTGAATAGTAATTTCATTGTTCACTTTTACTGTTCATACATATTTCCTATTTAATTTTGATCCTTTCATTTTTTGTATAAAAATGAAAGGATTTCTTTGTTTATTTGAAGTACCACTCGTGAATCTTATGAGTTCTTCTTTATTTGAAGCGGGATTTTTTTGTTTAAGAATTCCACCATATCTAAAATTGGATGCATTTGTCTCAACAATTTAAAACCAATTAATATTAGCTAAAGAAAGACAAGGTAATTGCTTAGCTTTCAATTTGATTAATTGGATAGCTTGAGTATGAGCAGTAGACCAAGGAAGAGGATTTTTCTGAAGTCTAGAATAAAGAATTGCAGTATCTTTGGCAAAATCTTTATAGTAATCTGAAATATAATGAAGACCACCTAAAAATCTTTGTAATTGGGTTTTGTCTTTAATTTCATCTAGAAATTTGGATACAAATTCAATGGATCTATCTATAGGTATAATTTTACCATTACAAATATTGTGACCTAAAAACCTAACATTGGTTTTAAAAAGCCTCATCTTGGGAGTTGAAAGAACTAAGCCGTTTCTTTTGATAACATCTTTTAAAATTTTAAGATGTTTAAAATGTTGATCCAAGGAATTAAAAAAAAAATAGTATTTCATCAATATAAACAATGGAAAATTGAGAGTAAGGAATAAATATTTCATTCATAATATTTTGAAATTCTGAAGGTGCATTCTTGAGACCAAATGGCATGACATTCCATTGGTAATGTACAAAAGGGACAGTGAAGACAGTCTTATACATGTCTTCAGGGGCAATCTGAATTTGCCAGTATCTAGATTTAAGGTCAAATTTGGAAAAGATGAATGCTGATTGCAGTCTGTCTAATAAGTCCTTTTTATTAGGAATCAGATACTGAATCCATTGAAGGACAACATTGAGAGGTTTATAATTAATGACAAGTCTCAAGGTACCTCTTTCCTTTTCAGATGCCTTATTAACATTAAAGGCAATGCAAATCCACGGGGAGTGACTTTTAGTGATAAGTTTTTTTGTCCAAGAGACTTTGGATTTCAGATTTGCATACTTCTAGATAGTCAACTTTCATCTAACTAGGTCTAGCTTTTGTTGGGATTTGTTTTTCATTGAATCCCTTCTCATAAGGCAAAGAGACAATATGTTTTTTTCGTTTCTAGAAGGCATTAGGAATATCACTACAAACCTCATGGAGAAGTAGTTGTTTGAAAGATTCAATTTGGTGTTGCAAATTAGATTGTTGCAACCTTTGATGGATTGTAAGAGAAGAAATTTATTTATGAAAAAATAAAAGTTGCTTCTCCTAATTTTGAAGAAAGGTAGAGTAATTATTTCAAAAATAATATTCTTACCATTTATAGTGGTAGAAATGCCAACAGGAGTAATCTAATCAATAGGAATTATTAATGCCAAAATGGAGCTCCTATAATTACTTGCTAAGATATATTCTTGATTAATAAAAATGTAGATGATAAACAAATACCATCTTTGCAAATATAAACTTCATTAATTTTATATTTGATATACATTTTGCTACCACTAGCATTAGTGAGTCCTTGAGTTGTTCTCAAAGTATTGAGTAGGGACAAGTCCCTCTTGGATACAGTTCATATCTGCACCACAATCAACAAGAGCAGTGATATTTGATAAGGTAAATTCCTTATTAATAACTAATGTGATTGACATAAACCATTTCTAGAAGATGACTTGATTTAAAAGCATTAAATATTCGGGAGTAGGTTCAATATCTCGATTAGAGGTAGAACATTTCTCATTGGATTGCTGTATCTGAATTCCTTTATTAGGAAGTTTATAATCTTTTAATTGAGCAATTTCAAATTTCATAATATTTTGCTGATCTTTAAGATTTTTACTTTCAATCTTTAATTGGTTTACCTCATTCCTTAAATCAGGAAAGCTAGATTGTCGATGATCAGATTGAGAAGTGTTAAGTTGATTAAACACTTCTTTCATATTATAAGTCATATCAGGAATTTTTGGAGATTCTCTCGTATAGGAGATTCCTGTTTAGCAAATTCGTAGCAAGTTTTTATCAATTGCATTTTAATTTGAGGGTCTTGAACTTGATCAATTACTTCAACTAGAGATTGTTGTTGGCTAGTTAGCACTTTTATGCTAAGGCCGTTCATTTGAATAATTGCTTGTAAATGATCACATTTACTTTGCAATTCTGTACACTGATGACATATATCAGAGTCAGAGGATGGTGTAGAAGATGAAGAATATAGCTCATTAACATCTTCAATGTCATTGTCAGACTGATCTTTATTTCGATCAGAATCCGAAGAATTGAGTAGTAATTTACTTAACTGAAGTTTTAAATCTTCATCAATTTGAAGATTATTCAACTTCTTTTTATTAGTACACTTATTAGCATAATGGTCAATTTTTTCACATTTAAAGCATTTTGCTTTTTTGGGATCTTTAAAGTTAGATTTAGATTTAAATTTTTTAGAATAATGTTTTCTAGAAAATTCTGGTTGATTTTTAAAAGGTTTTCTTTCGGAAGAATATTTTCCTTTATATGAAGATTTATGGTCTTTCTTATGAGGTTTTCTAGATTTAGAATACTCAATCTGAGTATTGTAAGCATATTGCTAACAAAAGTCACCAGTTTCTCGATTACTGGCTAATCTTTGTCTCTTTAATTGTTTTTGCAATTTAATGTCATTGCAAAGGGGTAAACATTCTTAAATAATAATACTTATTAGACTTTCATAAGTATGGGAGTTATAAGGTATAGAAATACCATTACGCATATCTCGTAATTTCTTCCTTACCTTTTTGACAAAGAAAGTAGGTAAGCCATCAACAAATTTGGTTTTCCAGTCTTCAGAACTGGCGTCAGTACATTGGAGAACTTTAGCCAAAAATATATCTTTGTACCATTTAAAATGACTTAAAGTAGGACATCGAAGATTTTGTAAAAGTTCCCTGGACCTTTCAATATTAACTCCTTCAGGTCCAATAAAGTGATGAATGATAGTAAAGATTAAAGTATACACATCATCAGGTTGCTATTATCTCGATTGAACTCATTTTTAATAATTTTGTAGCATGCAAAATTTCATGCTGTTGTTGGAGAGTGATGATATTATCCCACCACCCTTTCAGAAAGCCAGTAAATTCACAAGTGATAAATTTAGCAACTTATGGATCAGTATTCTGATGATTATAAGAGATAGGTGGGATTTGATAAAAAAAAAATTATTAATTGTTCTTATAATTATAAAATATAATTGAGGTTTCCATAATTTTCAAAATTAGATCATTAAATAAGGTATATAAGGGTATTTTCCTTTATAAAATACATTGCTTTAAGCAAAAACAAAATATTCCATTACTTCATTGATGGTTACTAACGAAAGGGGTTTGTTGTAACATACTTTCAAACTATATGGGAGATGTTTGTGATGGCCAAGATTTGAGGGGTACTTGTTGCCATTATACTAAATCAAAGGGGGTGTCAATGTAATTCACCCAAAATTGTTTCAACCAGGGATGGAGCTATAATATTTTTTTAAGAGAAAATACCAAATGTGTTCGCTTTATAAGTTTTTATATTTTATTTTTTTAGGAAAAGTATGATTGTCATTACTATTCACAGAAAACTATTACATCCCCGTTCTAAAGTTATGTTCAAAAACTCTCTTTAATAAATTTAAATAAACTTAGCCTTAATCCGGTCAAAGAGGTTATCAAATATGTATTGGTTTTGAAAATTTATAATAAGGCTGTGTTTGACACAGAGAATTAAGAGTGGAATTGGGGTTGAGAATTTTAATTCTGCTATTTGATGGCGTATAAAGAATTGGATTTAGGATTCTAGCCCCAATTTCATGGAATTCGTTTATAAAGTGAATTGGGTTTTATTAATTATCATCTACACCCCTTATTTTTGTAATTCTCGACGAAAGAATTGCAAGAGCACGACTCTCTTTCTCTCTCAATCCGATCCTAAAAGAAAATAAAAATAAAAATAAAAGACAATTAAAGTAAAAGTAAAATAAACAAAAAAGAAACTAAGAATAAAGAAAAAACAAAATAATAGATAAATAAAAATATTATTATTATTATTTATATTTTTTATTCTTTTTTTTGTTAATTTCTATTATTATTATTTTCATTTTTTTTACTTTCTTTTATTTTTAGTTTCTATTATTTTTTTATTTCTATTTTAATAATTTTATTTTCTTTTTGTTTTCTTTTATCCTTCAACATGTTTTAATAATATTAATTTCTTTTCTTTATTTTCAATAATATCAGTAGACAACATGTTTAGTAAAATTCTTCAACAACTCAGTTTACCATGTTCAATTTATTTTAAGTCAATCAAACAACATATTTACAATTCTACAATTTTCTAATTTAGTGAATTATAATTTCCAATTTTAGAATTCTACAGGACAATTCCAAATCCTTGCGTAAAACATAGCCTAAATTTATAATATATTCATTCAAGTATCTCAATATTACAATTTCTCTCCTATACTGACTAGGCACATCGATTTTGTTACATTATCTATATTAATACATTTTAGTCTCATGAATCACAAAATTCTAAGGGCTTATAAGCCCTTAGAATTTGGAGGTTGTAGACGACCCGGATCACGTACCTTGTAGTGACCCTAAACCCGGAAATAAATAATAAAAATTAATCTAGATTAAGTAAGGAAATTAAACAAAAAGGAATGAAATCCAAACTTAATATGATATTTATTATGCCTTGATTTGTGTAGAAACTAGAAATTGCTAACATTAGAAGGAAACATTACTAATGGGTATTTGCTGGAATATTCGTTGGACTTTATAAGCTAATTAGATCAATGGGTATTATTTAAAACGAAGTATACAAGTTGGGGGTCATGGTGTAATTAGAGTTCATGTGGATAGTTCTAGTAAATTATAGAATGTAATTCAAATTATAACGCATATGGTGCGTGTGATCGTGGTAGTCGTGCGTTTAGAAAGTGGGAGAGAGGAAGGAAGGTTACTATAACTTCCCCCTCACTTTCCAATAAGAGGAAAAAACAAAATAGAAGGGTCTCATGAGTTAAGAAAGAAAAAGAGAGAAGATATTAGCAAGGAGAGGACCAGAAACTCTGGCCGTCCATTCAAAGGAGAGGAAGGAGAGGAAAAAGAAGAAGAAGATGGAGAGGAAAGGAAGAAGAAGAGAAGCATTAGCTATCAACAAAATCTTTGAGTAGCAATTAATGTAAGTATCATTTTCTGTATAGTTCTCATGAAATATTGTGATCGTCTTCTAGATTGAATGCATGAATTTGTGTATCACGTGTAGGATTTCCGAAAGCATGATCTTATGGCTTGAGTTGTTGATCAATAATGTATTGAGTTACTTTTATTTGACTGTGGATTAAATGATGTTTATCCATGTTCTTACATGATTCTGGTGTAATTTTCATGAGATCGGTGGTAGAAAATATATGGATGTTAAATGTATGTTCCATTTCCTTGATATGGTTAAACGACGATTTAATACCTTTCAATCCGATTTAGCGATGATTTAATAGTTGGTATGTATTTTACATGATTTCGGATTGAACCGGATGGAAGGGTTTTGATGTTTGGGGGCTGTCGGAGCATTCTGGGATTCAAATCCCTTCACCCGTCGGTAGGTACCGACACATAGGATGTGCTACCGACAGGGTCTAAATCTGCATGGGTATGGTCTGTCAGCATGCACCGCCACGCCGGTCGTGCTGCCTGCACGAACTTAATAGCACATAAGAGGGTTCGTCGGAAGGTACCGACACACCGGCCACCTTGCCGACAGAGACCCAATTTAGGGGGTGACCCTTTTGTTTAGAATTTGGTACTTGGACTCTTGGTAGAGTTATATGAGGATGAAATTGAGATTCCTTGGAGTGTTGGATGTTAGTTGGTTTATATTATAAATTCTGATTTATCATGTATTGGCACTTGTGGAAAGGATACCTGTGATGGCATCCGATGTGGATTCTTCGTGTGTATGGGTGCATGGATAGCTTTCGAAGGGTGTTATCACCGAAAATCCTACTGATCGGTGACTAGTATACTTATAATGGTCTCCAGCAGATTATCCGCATGTATGGGCACGCTGATAGTTTCTGATGAGAATTATCATGGGAATCCTAATGTAATGGTTGCATGCATACTTGTAGGATGTGAGATGTTAAGTGAGTCTGGAGGTGGAATGGTAGGGTTCCTTATGAGGACTCCTATGAATGGCGGTGACTGGTCCTAGAGTGATCCATCCATGCATTGTTATGCATGAGGGACAAATACGAGAAATAACTACGAGAATTGAGTCCGATGGGTTGAAAATTCTACAAAACCGCGATGTTCACGTGGGACTTAAGAGAGTAGTATTCAACTGTAGTAAAATGAATGTCCTGTAATTGTTATTACTTGATAAGAGAGTACCGTCCAGCTATAGTAAAGTGGATGCCAAGGTAACTTGGAACTGGCTGATCACCGGGTTAAGGAGCGTATTAGTTGCATTCATACACGTGTGTTACATTACTTGTATTGATCATCATGGTGCATTAACATTCATTCGTCTCATATTTTACTGTGATTATTATTTTTTTGATGATTGTTGTTTTCATTATTCATACATGTGGCATGTTTACATTCCTTTCCCTTTTAATTATATCATATGATTGCTGTTTGGTTTTGGACTAACGGTATTCCATGAGGATGGATGACAGTTATGATCCTTACTGGGCATTCCAAGCTCACGCAACTTTCTATGTTGCAGGATGAGGCGGGATGATGGATGGACTTGGACTAGATGTTGTTTTCCCTTTATTTCAGATTTTTGAAAGATTGTTCTAATTTCTTTTGGTGGTTTATGTTAGGTTGTTTTGAAACAAAGACTCGTGGAATTAGTTTTAATTATGGATTTTAGGCTCTGCTGAAGCCTTGAAATTGAGTTCATATTTATTTTCGCTTCTGTGTTCTGATGATTTATTAAGAGTAGTTAA
This sequence comes from Pachysandra terminalis, assembly GCA_031762675.1. Classification (NCBI taxonomy): domain Eukaryota; kingdom Viridiplantae; phylum Streptophyta; class Magnoliopsida; order Buxales; family Buxaceae; genus Pachysandra; species Pachysandra terminalis. The sequence goes on along the minus strand of JAUPMG010292646.1, from coordinate 2,741 downwards.
TAATACTTTTATTATTTTTGGTGATTCGCGTTCCACGGTTGGGAACCTGAATGTCTCACCTCGAGATCTGTGTTATACGCACAGGGATTTATGCCATGGAATCCGGGGCGTGACATACCTCATTGTACACGAACTCGGATCTACAACAGAAGATCTCAATCGAACAGGAAATATCCCACGTTGGAATTTGTGATTACTAGAACCATATGCAATGAATCCACACTCAATCGACCTAGGGCTTTGTATGGAACCTTAATAGCAAAGCCAAATCTCTGTAGGAAGAAGAGATGAAGAGATGAGAGAAATCTCTTGGGGTGGATTCCCAAAAACATGAATTGTAACCTGTAGATATGAAAATGGTAAGGGCAGATATCCCAATAACAAACCGTCACATGTCAGAACTATGATCGACACGTAGCAAGATCCCCACTAATACTCATTGGTATAACCCTCGGGAACTTCCTAAGGAAGAACCCTGGTCGATTCGAGGAACCGGTTCAAGGAAGATATGACCAAAACATAGATATAGGGAGAAGGTGGTGCGCTACCGTGATGACCCTTTTTATTATATAAATCACAAGATGATCAACAATTACAATGAATATGCAATGAAGCTAATATCAACAAGCACTCACAGCGGGATACCAGACCACTTTATAGCAGGATGCCAATGCAGAAATACCTCTCAAGTCATACTTGAGGGCACCCACCTACAATAGGACAACCCCTCGAGTTCTTGAGAGTCCCACTTGTGATGGGACATCCTCTCAAGTCATACGTGAGGGTACCCACCTATGATGGGACAACCCCTCGGGTTCTTGAGAGCTTTAGAGGTGTGCCTCACATTCACCAAAGAGATGCGTCTAGGTGAACACACTGATATGAATTTACACCTAAAGGGAGAGACAACCCTAGAAGATGTAAGACGTCAACACATTAATATGAATTTTCACGTAAAGGGAAAGATAGCTCTAGAAGATGTAAGACGTTGATACTTCCTCTGTCTAAAGCGATGCTTGATGACGTTGTAGGCAATACATCCTCCGTCTAGAGCGATGCTCGATGACGTCGTAGGCGATACATCCTCCATCTAGAGCGATGCTCGAAGACGTCATAGGCGATACATCCTCCGTCTATATCGATGATCGATGACATCATAGGCGATACTATCCTCCGTCTATAGTGATACTCGATGACGTTGTAGGCAATACTACTTCCGTCTAGAGCGATGCTCGATGACATCGTAGGCGATACATCCTCCATCTAGAGTGATGCTCGATGACGTCACAAACGATACATTCTCCATCTTGAGCGATGCTCGATGATGTCATCGGCGATACTACCTCTGTCTAGAGGATGCTCGATGACGTCGTAGACGATACTTCCTTCATCTAGAGCGATGCTCGATGACGTATATATGATACTATCTTCGTCTAGAGAGATTCTCAATGACATCGTAGGCAATACTACTTGCGTCTAGAGAGAGTCTCAATGACGTTGTAGGAAATACTACCTCCGTTTAAAGCGACGCTCGACGACGTAGATGGTGACACATACATTGCATAATCATAATACTGCCTTTGTCTAGAGAGAGTCTCAATGACGTCGTAGGTAAAACTACCTCCGTCTAGAGAGAGTCTTAATGATGTCATAGGTAATACTACCTCTGTCTAGAGCGACGCTCAACGACGTAGAATGAGAAACTACCTCTGTCTAGAGTGATGCTCTAAGACATAGAAGAGGATACTACCTCCATCTAGAGCGATGCTCAATGATATTGAAGGTGATACATAGCTTCCGTCTAGAGGGAACCTTGACGACGTAGAAGGTCACATAGTCTCGAAAGTGCTAAGGTTCTAGGACCTCGAAAGTACTAAGACTAGTAGCCTCGATGGCGCCAAGACTAGATAGTCTCGACGACGTCAAGGCTAAACAACGTTCATTATCACTTATATTTACCGATTGCTAATGCCTATATCGAGGGGTCGTGAGGCTCACCAACACTTGGCTGTATTGGGGTTATAGGCTGTGTCACGGTTTCTAAGTGGCAAACCTGTAATTATCTAAACGAGTTGTGATTGGTCCACCTAAGGGACTAAGGTACATAATGCGTACTACCCCAGACGACATTTTAACCACCGTCAGAAACGGTGGTTTGGAATTCTAACTACAGTTGATTCCCTTTCAAAAGTTAGAAATACTAGCTCACTTCCCTTATTCAAAAGGGATGAGAAATCACATAAGGGGGAGACCTCTGACGAAATTCTCAGATCTTGAACTACGTCTGACTTGATCCCTATTTGGGTACATAGGTGTCACGCCCCAAAACAGAGCCCGAATCCCTAGGCGGGATGGCACGAATCTCGAGGTGAGACCTTCGGGATCCACTTCTGGACCGCGGATTACCATATCAAACCAAACCAAAGGATGAACAAATATAATGATCTTATTCATCATAGAGTATGCGGAAGCTAACAACATTAGTAAAGGAAGTAGATAAACAGAACTTAACCAAATAAATCGGCACTTAAATGGGCCTTACAATGCTGAAATAAATTCAAAATCCAAAGTAATAGTTTTAAACCATAATTCCAAATGTTTTCAACAACATCAAATAACTGAATAATAAGAGTAATGCATCAACCGCAATGTACAGCCACCATTAATCTAACTCAACCTGCAACATGAGAGGTTACAGTGAGCTTGGAATGCCCATATAAGTACAGAATCCAAATACTCGA
>JAUPMG010292598.1:0-17427 GCA_031762675.1 Pachysandra terminalis | reverse complement strand
AACTATGTTACAAAAATACCCCCATAACATAAATAATGCACATACAATCACACAGATAACTCCAATAATTTATTCATGTATTATAACTAGGAAAATAAAATACTTTCAAAGGTTCAGGTCATTACAATAAGTGACCCCACTATCTTCCATTATTAACATATAAATATCTAAAGTCAAATCTTTTCACACTTAAATCCCTATTCAAGAATCTAACTTAATTTACTACTTAAACCCTATTATTATCAAATGGGCCACTCATCCAGATGTGGGTCAAGCCTAATTTAAATTTATTTAATTACACCACACTCCCATATATTTCTCTTATTTATAATCTGACCCCAAATATGTACTATCTCTATCACAACATATATTATCCTTACAATTAGTTCCTATATTCAATTAAAACATTAAAATTTGCATTATTAAGTTTATCTAAAGATTTTGATTCCTACTAAGCTAACTATTTTCAGTTTCTACATTAACTTAAAGGCATAAAGAATCAAATACATTTTTAGATTTCTATTTATACTTATTTAATTCATTTAAATAATCCCAAATTCAATTTTCATATTAATTTTCATATCCGGGTCACTACAATCTTCCCCCCTTTGGAAATTTTGTCCTAGAAATTTGTCACACCAAATTTCTAGAATTCCCAATCCTACCGTCAATTATGCTTGGTTACGGTATTTCTATCTTAATACAAATTCAAGCATACAACAGAGATGCAATCATATCATTTTAATTCTTGCAAAAATGTAATTTAGAAATTGAACATGTATGTGCATTGCATAACTTCAATTACTATGTTAGCGACACCATCATCTCACTGTCCATCCTCTTGAATCAAAGCATTGACCCTACCTTGCTGAGGTGGTCTTGCTACAACCACTCCTTCACCATCTTGCCTCATTGGCTGATTACAATACCTTTGGATATGCCCCATCCTCCCACAGTTAAAACACCGAGGTGGCTTACATGGCTGAGCTGGTACTACAACATGAACCACAGTGTTAACCGAAACTGGCCTTTCAACAACTCTCTGCTTTTTCTCATTACGTCTCTCTCCATCTTGGTCTCTAGGTCTAGTAGTCTTTCCCTTCTCCTAATTACTCTTCTTCTCATCTTGTTCCATATGGTACCTAACATTATCTGTTTCCACCCTTCTAGCACATTCTAGAACACTGGCATATGTCTTAAACCCGTGAGACACTGCCTTAGATCTTATTGATGACCTCAAACCTTCTTCAAACTTGGCAGCCTTATCCTCCTCGTTCGAGATCACATGTGGTGCAAAGCGAGACAATGTGGTAAACTGCCCTCATATTGAGCTACAGTCAAAGAGCCTTGCTCTAACTTAAAAAATTCAGCCATCTTCTCCCTCTTATAAGTGCTAGGAAAGTATGTCTCGAAGAATTCTTTCTTGAACTCCTCTCAAGAAAAATCTCGACCCAAGGTCCGCTCTACCATCTCCCACCAATGGTAAGCTTCTCCTATCAACATGAACACTGCTAACCCGACTTGCTATTCCCTAGGACAACTCATTGCTTTAAACACTTTCTATAAATCCATTATCCACCCTTGAGCTTTCAAAGGCTCAGTATTTCCCTCAAAAGCCGGTGGTGAAAGCTTCTTGAACCTTTCTAGCCACCTAATCCCACTTTCCCCATTTGTATTCCCTCCGCCTGGTTGAGCACTTTGTCTCATCTCCTACTCATTTTGAAGCAATTCAGCCAAACTTCCCAAGACTCTATATACTCTAGCCATCTGAGGATCAATCTCAGCTTCAATAGATGAGCTTTCCCCTGTCACATTCCTACGTCCCCTTGCCATCTACAGTCCACCCAAAGTCTCTAATTATTTATCTTAATGTCATACACACATATACATGTATATATATGTCACATACAATTTAGCAAACTCAAGAAGTCAAACAAGTCCATCATACATACAACATACAATTCATCAACTTGACTCCTAGGTTCACATATTTTTATGTTCCTTCCTAGATTTCACTAGACTTGAGAGCCTCTAGATCCCCAACTTAGAGCAATCATAATCAAGTAATCACACAAATCATGTTATGCACACAACACACAACACACAACACACAATTGCAATCATGTGAATCCTAATGTTTATATCTATGTTCTCTTTTCCCCAGGTAATCTAACCTAGAGCTCTGATACCAATTTGTCACTCCCCGAATCCGTGATATGGGATCTCAAGGATCTCAAACGGAATAACCTTCGAATTCACACAGTGGATGTGGCTTCCAACAAAAAATATACATAAACAATTCCATGGTTCCACAGAGCATAACTAAGTAATCAAGCGGAAGTCTAATAAAAGTAAACATTTAACAAGTTCCATCACAAGATAACCAACAATAACTAAAATATTACAACAGTACTACCCACATGGGGTCAAAATTAAAGTGAAAATAAAACATAGTTCTTAAACATTTCCATAAACTCCAGTGTCCATCCAGCTAAGGTCCACTTCATTCAAGGAGTTCAACTGTTTCATTGTAAGGGGTGAGCTTGGAAGCTCAGTAGAAAAATTCCAAAGAAACGACAGCAGATACTTTTGTAGTCATATAATAAAACAATTCATTAATACAACTTTCACAGAACACATAAGTAATTCACTCACATTGTTTGTATCATGCTTGTAATCTAATTTATACACCCTACTTATGTTTATACAAGAATTCATCATCTCATGATCAACATCAAGCTTAACATATTTTAGAATCAATACCCATGACCTTGTCATACTATAACCACATCCTCATTCACATGAAACACTATACTTACACAATTCAATTCATATGAGCACATATGACCTTTCATAAATTTCTCATAAATCACTCAACTTAGGTGGAGTCCCTTAAGTTACAGTAATACTTCTCACATTCACATTTAACACCAAGTACTCATGATCTCATCATGATACAATTTCGAATTTTGAGGCTACCAACTCCCATGGCACCTTCAATACATTAGCAATCCCCTTTCAATGGTCATACCATTCACACCACCTAATTAATCACAAAAATAGTTTACACTACAACTCAGTTAATAATCACACATTACACTAAAATCAAGCACGTAGTCATTCAAACACCAAATTCAATCCATTGTCACACATCAATCAATACAATACATGCAGATGAGTACTATGAGCACACAAATAAGAATGCAATGCAAAATGAAGATCAAATGCAAATCATGCAACACACATAGTATGAATGCTAACTAATAAGATTCTTATTCCGGTTATCAGCTGGTTCCAAGTTACATGGGCATCAAATTTACTACAGCTGGACGAAGCTCTCTTATCAAGTAATAATAATTATTGGGCATCCATTTTAATATAGTTGGACACTGCTCTCTTACCTCCCATATGTACCTCATGGTTTTGCGGAATTCTCAACCCACAGGGCTCAATTCCCTTTACTATATTTGTGTTTGTTCCTCATGCATATCTGATGCATGGATGGGTCACTCTGGGACCATTTACCATAACTCATTCCTAACCTCATTAACATAGATTACAAGGATGGGCCACTCAAGAACCATTCAACATCACTTATTCATATCTTAAGCATCACATAACCACAACCTACGTATCATATCAGCATGCATATTTCAATTATAATACACATCACAGTTCACATGACGCATCTAGGACTCACTTCCCATATTCCAACCAATTGTCATGCTTTGAATTTCATTCATCCTAACATCATACCACATAATTCATGTCATGATATAACCATTTAAAATCACATTCATATATAATATCACACCATACATAGTCAGTTTATATTGAAAATGAGGCAGTTTACACATTTTATTGCATAAAACCTTATACAGGTACTTCACACACAAATCAAGACCACATGCACAATCAAAATACTCTCATGGAGCTCTTCATGATATTTCAAATCATTTGGAGCACGGCAGGTGCTCAATAGCTGCTGAACTACCTGCCGAAGGCCATTTTCCCAATTTTGACAACTTTTCAGTGTTTAATTCATAACTATTTTTATACTCATCATACGGATCTCAAACTTGGACCATTGTGTTCCTAACTGAAAGGGAAACCCAATAAAAATATAAAATAAATATTTAAGCTCAGAAGGAATTTCGATAGATGCCGAGTCTCAGCATCAGGGCCCGAGACTTTGCTCTGCTCGGCCGGTGACCTCAGCAGCTGCCAAGCTTCCTGTCGAGCAGGCAATCTCAACCCAAATTTTTTTTTCTCTCTAGGGATTGGTGCCAAAAATTCCATACACCAAAATTTAGGTTTTTAAGCATCAAAAAGCTTGAATTACACCATCATAAATTTAATTAAAATGCTATAACCAAAACCCAACCTCAATTAAAGGATCAACATGATCAAATCACTAAATTTTCATGAATCAAAATTCGTAAACTATGATTTCTTCCCAATTTTAATAATTCAAAAAATATTGACATAATCACCACATAACATAGAAAATTCATAGATTATATGCACAAGTCAACCATATGCAACATCATGAACCTATATGCATTATTCTATAGAATTATTATATTCTACAAACACGCCTACCGTAGAAACTAAGGAAATCCCTACCTCTCTTCCTAAGCTTTTTCTACAACTCTTGGAATCGAAAAATCACCACGAATCTCTTCTGGGGATCTCTTTCTTCCTTAGCCTTATTTCCTCTTCTTCTTATTTCTTCTTTCTTCTTTCTCCTTTTTGCTTCTCTTTTTCTTTCTCTTCTCTTCTTCTTCTTTCCTTATTTGGTCGTGTGATACAAGGAAAAGGGATGTGGTAGTGGGAAACTTTCCCACAATCCCATTTATCCTATTTAAAAGGATAGTGGTAGTTAGGGAGATTTTCCCTCCATATCTTTAATTACTGAAAATTCAAACTAATAGAGAAAGACAAGTCAAACCTTCCTTTCTTGGGCCACACAACCATCCCATGTGCACACTAATCCACATGTTGGGCCCAAGCCTTAATTCCCTTAAGTTTTGAATTTACATAAGTGACCCCACTATCTTCCATTAGTAACATATAAATCCCTAAAGTCAAATCTTTTCACACTTAAATCCCTATTCAAGAATCTAACTTAATTTACTACTTAAACCCTATTATTATCAAATGGGCCACACGTCCAGATGTGGGTCAAGCCTAATTTAAATTTATTTAAACACACCACACTCCCATATATATCTCTTATTTGCAATCAGACCCCAAATATGTACTATATCTATCCCAACATATATTATCCTTACAATTAAATGTATCTAAAGATTAGTTCCTATATTCAATTAAAACATTAAAATTTACATTATTAAGTGTATCTAAAGATTTTGATTCCTTCTAAGCTAACTATTTTCAGTTTCTACATTAACTTAAAAGCATAAAGAATCAAATAAATTTTCAGATTTCTGTTTATACTTATTTAATTCATTTAAATAATCCCAAATTCAATTATCATATTAATTTTCGGATCCGAGTCACTACACCTATTCTGTGACATCCTCTTGGAATTATCATACTTGAGAGCGCCCACCGGTGCTGGGACACCTCTTGGAATTATCATACTCGAGGGTTTCCCACCTGCGATGGGACATCCCCTCGGTTCATAAGGGTCCCACCTGTGTTGGAACATCCTCTCAAGTCATTATACTTAAGGGCGCCAACCTACGATGGGACATCCCCTCGGGTTCATGAGAGCACCACCGGTGCTAGGACATCCTCTCAAGTCATTATACTCAAGGGCGCCTACCTGCGATGGGACATCCCCTCAGGTTCATGAGAGCCCCACCTATGCTAGGACATCCTCTCAAGTCATACTCGAGGGCGCCCACCTACGATGGGACATCTCCTTGTGTTAACAACCTTAGAGGTGAACCTCACGTTTACCAAAGAGATGCGTCTCGGTGAACACGTCAATATGAATTTACACCTAAGGGAAGCGACCTCCCTGGAGACTGTAAGATGTCGACATTGATATGAATTTATACCTAAGGGGAGAAACCTCCCTGGAGGCTGTAAGACGTCGATACTCTATGGCAGCATGCCGATATTACCTCCGTCTAGAGCGATGCTCGAAGACATAGAAGGTGATACTACCTCTGTCACTTGATGTGCTTCAATTTTCTTTGGGCATCCAGCTCTTGTTGTCATCTTTGACTGGGCACTGCCAATAAGGAATTGAAGTCTTGTCTTCAACGTTCTCTGTTGGGATTATGATAAGCTTGCTTGTACTCGATGGGGATTATATGTTTAATCCTTATACGTTTCTCCTTTTGCGGCATTTGACATCACAATGCCCTTCGCAAGGCATTTTCTCTAATTGATTTGGCTTTTCTCCACTTCTTTTCTTTTCATGCACCATGTGATATCTAAAACTTCAAGGAAAATACAAACATGCTACAAATTTAAAAACCCCAGTTTTTTTTTTATGATTTTTCTTCTTTTTTTTGTTTTTGATTTTTTTTTTTTTTTGATTTTTTAATGATTTCGTTGTGAATTTTTTATATTTAAATATAAGAAGACTTGGAAATTGAACACAACTTTTTTTTTGAAAATCCTAGAGTTATCATCCTAGGCTTCAACATTTTCTCCACACTAAGATGATCAGAATAGCTGAAGTAAACCTCTTCAAATGAATAGAAAAAATGTGATCGAACAACATCAGAGAGTTATTGCAAAAATTTTGAGAGTTTGAATTCATCCCCGATGATTACCGAAGCCAATTTTATCATGTCGGCTTTTTGAAAGAATGAAAGAGATGCTCAGCTCAGTCGAGCTAATATTGCCAGAGTAGCACCAGACCAAGCTATTCAAAGATACCAAAATAAAAAACCTCCCCAGTGTAGGTAGATCACTTTGCTCTGTTGAGAATACTTCTGAAAAAGCTCCATTGAGAATCATTTGCCTTTCAATAAACTCCAATCTTCAAGTTTTCTTTTACACCTGGTGCCTATGAAGGCTTTCATCAGAACCGTTCCCACACTCTTTTTTTCCAACGACGCCTTTGTAGGTTTTCGTCGTGCCTATATTTTTTTATTACTTCAATCATCAGCTTATGATTCCGTCATCACCAATCAAATAAGAATTAAATTGCCTTACCATTAAAAATTGTCTGGATCAAAAGAGGACTGATCTCATAGGACGAAACGAAGGCTGGGTTAGATCTAAGAAAGAAAGATAAAAGGCTCGAAAACAATATATTTGATGGAATGGGTGAATTGAGATTCGCACAACTTGAGTCTATTTCTTTCTTTCTTTTCTTTTTATTTTTTTGAATTTCCCCAAATGAAACTTTTCCTCAGTTGTGAATATTTTCAAATTTCCCTTCCAATTTTCTTTTGGACTCATTTTTTTTCTTTGAACCCCAACATTTCTATTTGGATGTTTTTTCTTTTCTTTTTTTTTTGAAAACCCAACATTTGTTGCCCCGATTCATAAACCTTCAAAATTATTCCTCTAAATTTCCCTTGGTTTTACTTCTTTGTGTGGGGTTGCTAATCCCAGTTTGGGTCATAGAAAAGAAATTATAAAGCTCAAAAGGTTTATACTAAGGATTTTTGCAAGGATTCACAGAAAAAAGGCCTCTGATCATTTCAAGATAAAATTTAATTCCAGGCAGAATAAATTTTCTTTTTGTGAGTCTAAACCGATTGGTTCAAGAAAAGTCCTTTCGATCCATTTGTGCAAGGATCAAAGCTCCATCGAACATAACTTTTTTCATTGCAATCGCTCTCCCTGATTGGCTTAAATTTCCCATGAGAATCTTCTTGATGTGACAATGTCTCCTTTAGTATTGAATCCACCTTCTGGAAAGTTAAATGCCTTCTTATAAAATGCTCTAACCATACGCTTATAAGAGATTGCCCATGAAAAATTGAAATCGAGTGAACTTTTGTGATTAGTCCAAGTATTCGAAATGTGACCATACAATTATGCCCATTTGAATTCACTTTAAGAAAATGGATGCTCTATGAAAAACGAGGTTTGCATCTAAACCTAGCAAGTCTTAGCACAATGGAGCAAAAACATCTGTAAATTCTCTTGAGAGTACAGTCATTCACCCTTTTTGCCTAGGGGATAACAAGGGTTTCAATTTTCACCTGTTTTGGGTCCTTCTCCGTCCCCAAATTAATGGTCACAGTCTTTCCAATGTTGGGCTACACACCCCTTTTACTCTTTTTCAAAATTTTCATTTGGATATTAAAATCAAACTAATGTGAAGAAGAATACAAATGACCTTTACAAGAAAACAGTTTGATGCTTATTTTTAATGCTTTTCTCTTTTTTATTTTTTTTGTTTCTTAAATTTTTGTTTCCTGTTTGAACCTTCTTAAATTACACTTTCTAAGGTCAAAGGTTAATAGAAATACTGAACCTCGGATACAGTGGATACATCTAAACTTGGAGATGTTGGATCTTTACCCCCATGCCAGGGGTTAATTCATCTTCACCTTCCTTATTTTCCATGTTCTTTTCTTCACACACATTTCTTTCATTCTGTCCTGCACCTTTCCACTTGTTTAGAGTTTGGAGTGCCATATTTTTTAGAGGGACTCGAACTCTTGTTCCGATCAGCACAATAAGCAGAGAAGGGTCGAAATTCATTTTAAAGTAGATCATGTTGACCCCAGATGTTCCTACCCCATTATGAAGCAGCATTGGATTTAGATTGATATCATTTCGAACTGGTTGAGGAGTTTTAGTTTCAAAAATAAGCTTCCCCGCATAAATTAGATTATGCACTGCATGTTTAAGAGAGCAACACCGTTTTGTGGGGTGCCCCGGCGTGCCCATATGGTAATCGCAATGAGAATTAGGATCAGAGCGCGGATTATTGGGGGCATCTGGATGCGGCAGGACCAATGTTACATATCCTCCTTTTAGTAACATTGGAATCAAATCTAACAGTTTCATGGCAAGCGGAGTGAATACTCTTTTGTTCCTCTCCTGGAATCGATCGTTGTACAGACCTTGTTGTACTTGCTGTACTGGTGGTGCTTTGTGCTTGTTGTGTCGGATGAATGACATGGTTCTGTTGGACTGTTGGTTGGGTTAGCATTTGTACCAGCCGATTTTGTTGTAAAGGGGGTTAGGATTCTGGATTAGATTCACTTATGTTTGCCCTTCTTTCTTCAATCCATCGGGTCTTTTTCCAAACGGTTTCTTGGTGCCATTCCCTAAACCATATCCTTATTGACTTGCCCCTGTGTAATGCACTAGCTTTCCAGATTTGATACCTTCCTTGACTTTATCTGCCAATTGGACTACTTCCACGAAGTTGGAGTTTAATTGGATGCTCAGATACGCATAGTATGGTTGCCCCAATTTAAAAATGAAAGCAGACACTATTTCCTGTTCCAGCATGGGTGGTCGTACTTGTGCAGCCAACTCTCTCCATCTTAATGCATAATCCCTCACTGGCTCATTCGGATTCTTTTTTTCTCCCATGAGTCGGTATCAATCTGGAATCATTTCAGCATTAAACTTATACTGTGCTATGAACGCATTAGCCAAGTCCTCCAATATTTGGATCCTAAAATGATCAAGGTGCGAGACCCATTTTAGAGCAGACCCTATAAAACTTCCCTGAAAAATCTGTATGAGCAGCTTCTCATTACCACCATAACTGCACATGGTGCCACAATGCATCCGTAGATGTGACATATGACAACTCGTGCCATTATACTTTTCAAATTCTAGAGACTTGAATTTTGGTGGCAATTTGACGTTTGGAAACATACATAGATCCCTGAAATGTGTAGTGCCATAGGTATCATTACCCTTTAATCGACGAACCTCCTCTTGTAGTTTTTGAATCTGGTGCTTTACATTCCTCTCTTGAGGTCCCTGCGGCTCTCCTCATTCGTCCTCAATGTATTAAGGGAATTCCAATGGTACATTAGGGATATGAAGGGGAGGAAGGGGAGGCGGTGCCATTGGCACCACTAGAGGAAGAGGTGGTACATTAGAAGAAGATGTTTGGTGCTGCTCAGGGGTAAAGTGAGAATGAATCCTCATGAAGATTTCCAAAGTCTGGGCCAAGTAAGCTATGCCACTCTTCAGCTCTGAGAATTCTTAGCGAGTGACTGTGGCAAGTTGATTGGGATCTTGCGCCATCCTTGATCTTAGTAGATACGGACTTCTCGAAGGTATATGATCCCTTTTAGATGCAATGTTGAGTGCAGGAATGAAAGATGTTTCTGTAAATGAATAGAAGGAGAACCTTCAGAGTGCCATGTAATACATAAAGAAATGATGCTGTTGACTAATTTATGAATGATACAAGGACGCAAATATGAAATTATGAAGTGATGCCTGTGTATGAACTAAAATGTTTGATAAAAATCTACACGAAATGAATGGTGCTCACTCTTCCCGGTAGCTATGCTCATTCGCAAGAAGAGTTCGCCAAAATGATTTGATGATTTTTTTTTAAGATGAATGTTACTCACGCTTCCAGGTAGCGGTTCTCATTTGTAAGGCAACAAATGAATGAAAATTGTTCGTTCATTCCCAGGTAGCAAAGAGCTCGTTCACAAGGAGGATCTGCAACAATGGTTTTGAAATTGAATTTTTTATTTTTTTAAGTTTTTTTCTTTTCTGGAAATGATGGATGGTACTCACTCTTCCAAGTAGCTATGTTCATTCGCAAGAAGAGTTCACAACAAATTAATGAAAATTGTTCGTTCCTTCCCAGTACAAAATGCTTGGCCTTGTATAACCAAACCAAAGCAACTGAGAAAAGCACTTGGTCCTATTTAATCAGACCGAAGCAAAATACTTGGCCTTGTATAACCAGACCGAAGTACAAAATGCCTGATCCTATTTTACTAGTTCGAGACATAGATCAAATGCTTGGCCCTGTATAATCAGATCGAAGCAACAGAGGAAAGCGCCTGGTCCTATTCAACCAGACCGAAGCGAAGTACTTGGCAATGTATAACCAGACCAAAGTACAAAATGCTGACCTTATATAACCAGATCGAGACATTGATCAGATGCGTGTTCCTGTATAACCAGACTGAAGCAGTTGAGAAAAGCGCTTGGTCTCATTTAACCGGACCGAAGCGAAGTACTTGGCCCTGTATAACCAGACCAAAGTACAAAGTGCCTGACCCTATATAACCATGTTGAGACACATATCAAATGTTTGGTCCCATGTTACTAGACCGAAATAACTAAGGTAGAATATTTGGTCTTATGTAACTGAACCGAGAACATGAATGACATGTTGATCTTATCTAACCGGACCAAAACAAGGTCCGATCGAGACACATATGAAATGCTTAGCCCTGTATAACCAGACCGAAGCAACTAAGAAAAGCGCTTGGTCCTATTTAACCAGATCAAAGCGAAGTACTTGGCCCTGTATAACCAGACTGAAGTACAAAATGCCTATATAACCAGGTCGAGACATGGATCAAATGCTTTGCCCTGTATAACTAGATCAAAGCAATTGAGATGAAGTACTTGGCCCTGTATAGCCAGACCGAAGCACAATGAATGATGAATGAAGTACTTGGCCTTGTATAACTAGACCGAAGCACATGAATGATAAATGAATTACTTAGCCCTGTATAACCAGACCGAAGTACATGATGATGAAGTACTTGACCTTTTATAACCAGGCCAGGTCCTATATAACTAGACCGAAGCACAAAATGGGACCTTTGGTTCCATTAAACCAAACCAAGGCGCATGATGGAACTTTTTGGTCCCATGTTACTAGACCAAAATAACTAAGGTAGAATATTTGGTCTTATGTAACTGAAGCGAGAACATAAATGACACGTTGGTCTTTGGTCTTATCTAACCAGACCAAAACAAGGTTGAGTTTTTGGTCTTATCCAAACCAAAATAAATGAATTGATGCGTGACCCAATCTAAGCAATTAAGTAGAACATTTGGCCATATTTGATTGGTTTGATTTCAATGACTGAAATGATGGACCTTAGCATAGTAATTTCATGAAAATCATGGTCCTATATAACCAGACCAAAATGAGTGAATGAGCTTAGCTGACCAATACAAATGAATGACATCTTGACATGGATGCAAAAGATTGGAGATTTGATTTGAAAATATTTTGAGAAAATTGATTTTTTAACACATTTTTTCTGAAACAAAGAAGTGGCATTTTTATAATGATTTGAAACCAATTGAATGAAATGATGATTGATAATGCCATGATTGATCTTTTGCAATGTGCATGTCATGATGCATGATGAATAAGTCTGAAAATGCCTATGTGTGGAGCTTGACCCAAATTAATCAAGCTTTCTTGATGTGTGCATTGTGGGTTAGAAAGTTGATTTGGGTCAGATTTTATGCAACCCAATCTAAATGAATGAAAATTTCATAAACTTCCTCATGAAAAGGGCCAAAATTGAATAGGCCTATTAAAGGGTTGTATCAAATGGATTTGAATTCCTCTTTTGACAAGTGATCTATGCCTATATTGATTAGGGCCAATTTGGTTCCTTTCACATGTTTGAATGGGCCTTGTAAGACTAAGCCCACACAAGGTTAAGGCATAATGGTCTTCCTCAGAGTTTAAGTCCAACTCATTCTTGGTCTTGGCATTAGTGGTGTGCATGATGGGCATGCTTGAATGGAGATTGATTGCATGATATGATGTATATCCATTGGCAATAAGGGCCTAATTGATCCATGGGGCTCAATTGATTTTGAAAATTGAATATGGGCCCACGGATCAAGCCTTGGTTCATATTAACCATACTTGGCTCAACTAGCCTAAGTGGGTTCACATGGATTTTGGCCATTGGTTCTTTACTAACAATTGGATAATTATGTTAGAAAGATGCAGATACATGAGTCCTAAGGGGTATACCCATGTGGGTATGACTCTAGACATGCAAACAAAGTGACCCAAACATCTAAGGGTGCCTTGGTTACTACACAATTAATAATAGAAATCAAATCAAATCTCAAACCAACTTGTATTATCACAAAGAAGTGCCATTTTAGCGCCATGGTATGCCCCATACCATTGATTAGATTGCCAAATTAACCTCACTTACCTTGCACACATAGGTGCATAGTAACGGGAATTAGTGGGTTTGAAGTCATGTGGACTAGTATGGTTTGCATTAGTATTTGGTTTACGATCTCGAGGTTGATCCTAGTCATCAACCCGAGGTTCCATTATAGTTTGTAATCATCACTCACCCTTGAACTTAAATATATTGGCATTGGCATAATCTGAACTTGATAGCTAGAATTGTAAATTGATTATGTAGTATAAATAATGTCCGAGAAACTTATGATGTTATCCAATCTGATTATCCTTGTGAATGGGCACATGGACAATTTCCATTGATAATTATCATTTGATTCCTAGTTAATAATGCATTGCATCCTAGGCTTATGTAATTGTTAAGTGTTCCCAAGAGGTGGTGAACATAGTGGGTGGAATCCTGTGAGTGTTGTACACTCTAAATCTATGATGGTATCCAACCTGATTATCCTCGTGAATGGGCACGTGGATAGTTTCCATTGGTAATTATCGTTTGATTCCTAATTAATAATGCATTGCATCCTAAGCTTATGTAACTGTTAAGTGTGCTCAGGAGGTGGTGAACATAGTGGATGGAATCATGTGAGTGTTGTACACTCTAAATCTAGCATTGGTTGGAATTTTCTAATAGCATTGATGGTGTCCGTCGCCATGGGTTAGCGCCTAAAATGAGGATACTTCAGGCAGTTCCTAGTGGCCTATGCCCAAAATATTGTTATTGAATTGGAAGAATAAGGGGCACTTAACTAGTTACATGAGCTTAGTTCATCATTCATATCATACTTGCATTCTTGCTTAAGCAACCGCATGTTATCACATCAATTTGCATCTCATTATCATATCGTAACTTATTATGGCTAGATTTGGTTCATTTTGTATAATTGATTTGGTTCTGTTTGATTATTATTTACTTAATAATATCTTATGAAGATGGACGATAGATAGGGTCTTACTGGGCATTCAAAGCTCACACAACTTATCATGTTGCAAATTACGATGAATAGGAGCCGACAGAGACTGGATGCTGATTTGCTTAGAGACAGCAATTCGTTTCTATTTGGTGAAAATGGAGTATATAGGTAGTTTGTTATGTTGTGGTGTTTAGTTGTAATTATTGTAACTTAAATATCGTGTTTGTGACTCTTCTGAAGTCACAAGAGCCTATGTAATCATATTTGTGTCTTTGACTTCCGCATTCCGAATATTTAATAAAGGTAATGCATTTTACTTTTATACTTGTGATTTGATATGGCAATCTGCGTTTCAGCAATGGAACCCAAAGGTTGCGCCTTGGGATCAGTGCCTCCCACAAAGGGATTCGGGCTCCTGGTTTTGGGGAGTGCCGAAAATTTAGTCCCTGAAAATGTCACCGAGACCCCACTCGGCGCGTCGAGCCTGACCATCTAACTGAAACCCAAAAACCCCCAGAAACCCCAAGGAACCCCTTGGGGACCTCCTCGGTGCATCGAAAGGCTGCCGAATGTACACCGAAACCTGCTCGACGACCCCTCAGCTCGCTGAAAAAGACCAATATGGTCTGTTTGATTTGAAATTTCATGTACTTACATATTTTGATCTCATTAGATTAATTCTAACATTTCTTTTGCTCAAATATGCATATTTCGTATACTTATTTCCTTATGGACCCTTTGGCTATATTTGGTGGACATGTGATAATTTAATATGCTTTATATTCCATGTTTAGTTAATGTCCCGCATGTTAGTTAGCTATATTGCACCTTGTACACATGGTTTGTATGCTTAGTTAATGAGCACAATCTCACATGCACATCATTATGCCTATGACCATGGATTTGGTCTAAAGCAGGCCCTCTTTGCTTGCGAATCCATACTTCTGGATTTTTAAGGTTATTACAGAGATTATTGTGATCTTGAAATGATAATAGGTGAGGAGACTTGCATATACATTTCTGGAGTTGAGGGACTAGCTATCCCAATATACCTATTTGGTCCTATGGACTATTAAGGAGTGATTCATGTTGCTTATTGCAATATATGATTCCCTGAGGATAGTTCACATTGGTGAAACCTTGGATTGTTTTCCTTGATCACAAATAAGTGGGGGAATTGTGCCCTCTAGGTCGAAGCCCCTTAAAACTATGATGCGCACATGGAATATTGTCCTTGATCACAAACAGGTGTCGGTGAGTGCCTCAGTCCGCCGACGAACTCACTGACAACGCTATTTTAGCCCTAGTCGGTGGGTATATCAACCCACCGACGGGACCCGCCGAGGCAGGCATGTGACTGAGGATTTGAGGGGAATTCTTGTATGAATGTTGTCCTATTCCATGACAGTTATGGGACAAAGGTTCTGTGCTTCCATTACATTCTTAATTTATGTTGAAGCATGATGGATGACTATTGTTATGTGCATTCATTTCATATTACCTTATGATTGTGAGATTTATACTTCATGCTTTCCTTTCATACGTATTAAGATTGAAGCATAGTAGAAATATTAAATGATTGTGACACATTCATGTAGATGTTTGCTTAATATCATGCATCTAAAGGCCATGCATGCATATACAGTCCTTGTGAGGACTTGGACCACAGATTACCCCTAGATCCTTAAAGAAGGACGAGAGGGCAAATGTGAGGATACTTGGGCTCTATGATGAGACCCAAATGAGAGTTAAGACTCCGGTGTCTCATGGGGGACTATATATGTTATAAATCCAAGTTGACTTAAGGGTGACGATTAGCTACCCCAAAAGCCCACGGATACCTATATATATCGTATTACATATATAGAGGGTAAATTCGATTGATAGACGTGAATGAGTATTGTACCACAGAGGGAGGTTCACGAAGATAATGCCCTTGGGCTATCCTGTTGAGATGGTGTGTCCCCGATAAAAATAAAAGTGGGGCATGAATTCCCGGGGAACGCAAGTCCCTTAAAACTGTGATGTACACACAGAATTAGCGAGGTGTCCTTAGCCTGAAAGGGGCCGTGAATCTGAGGATAGATACATGGTGGTACAGTCCAGATCTGGCGTGGGCATATGTCACTTCACAATATCAACGACATGCATTTGCATCCACGTGACTGCTTAGACCATTTGTTGGGTCAATTATGAATTGTTCATATCATTTCATATAAATGAATGAACCCTTGCATCAATCATGGCATCGCATGCATACATAAGCATCCTAGTTATTACACTCTATCTGCACATTGTATTTACTGGGCATGTAGCTTAAGCCTTTTGGCTCCTAACATTTCAGGGGAGTACTTTAGGTCGGACGAGGACCATGGCCGAGGCTGTTGATTGCTACAAGAAGACCATGGGCGTACTATAGATTCTTTTTGTTTATCATTCATTGGTCTGTATGTATTGAGAGATTGGGAGGATGGAGCGTGTTGACTCCAGTATATTTGTCTATATACTTGCTTATTCTTGGATACCCATATATGTTTGTCAGGGGTTTATCTTGTTTCCTTACTTGGGCCCTTTTGATGCATGAGGAGACATTTATGATGTTATTTAGACACATGTTATACTTACTTATACATGTTCTATGTTTGTTTTCTGCTGCGTATCCTATCTGTTGTAGGATTCTCTGTTGTGTATATATTATGGTTTTCCACCCACTTTGAGTATGTGTTTGGAGTGTAGTGGGTGAGAGTCCGGCTTAGGGTTCTAAAGCCACACTCACGCGAGTGTGAGACGCGCTTTAGAATTCGAGTCGTGACAAAGTGGTATTAGAGCATGATTTCTTAGTGGATTCTGAGTGGTAGTGTAGAATTGGAGTTGATGGAGTTAGTGATGTTGAGGTTGTTCATGTGCTTTGGGTGTGTTTGAATCTTGCACATGGATTTGAGAATAGTTATGAATTTATTCTCGAGTTGTCTTCTCACCTTGTTGTGTGGTTTCAGTATGGTGGGAAGAAGAAGAGGAGAAGCAGCCGGAGAGGGCACTTCTAGAACCCCTGAGAAGTGGGAACCCCAATTGGCGGGAGTCTACCGTGTACTTAAGGACATGGCAGAGATGATGAGGCAAGAGCAGTACCAACAAACGCATCCGCCTCCACCTCCGCCCCCGCCTATGGATTTCAACTAGTAAACTCTTGGAAAGGTTCAAGTGGTTGGGACCTTCAGAGTTTTCGGGCACTATGGATCCATCAGAAGCTCAGAGGTACTTGATAAGTATCTAATAGTTGTATTTTTATGGCTCTTACCTATGCATTTTAATCTATTTAGTTGTGCTTAATTGTATGGATTAATGCATTTTCTGTGTTTTTCAGGTTTGGTGGTGTTAAAGGAAATATGTGCTAAAACCGGGCAATTATGCACTTATATGGAGGATCTCTGTTGTGGA
>JAUPMG010292569.1:0-17429 GCA_031762675.1 Pachysandra terminalis | reverse complement strand
GAAATGGGAAGGTTGAGAAGGCAAAGGAGAGGCATGTCAAGAGCAGGAAGAACATCTCTGCAGATGGGTAAGCTGTTGTTATTCCGTGTTTTTCTTAGTTCGTAATGTTTGTATTTCTACTGCTTATTCTGATTCTGAAATTGTGAATTCCCGTCTCCTCAGCCTCTGTGGGTCATTCTTCTTCATTTTCTTTTCCCTTTTGTCTTTCCTAACCTGGAATGGAGATAGGAAAATAGATAGTTTTAATGTTATTTCACAATCTCTCTCTCTAGGCATGCAGTTACATCTTATGGTTTTTGTAGTTATACGAGTTCTTCAAATCCACCCCATCTTTTTTCTACCTTTTTTTTTTCTTGGTTATATTTTGGTCATCCTTTACTAGGTTTTATTGCTCCTGTTTACAAGTGCAATCTTAACTTAGTGCAATCTTAACTTGGTAGTACTGATTACTGAGGAGACTTGAGTGTTGATTGCTCGAGTGCAAGCTTGTTGAGTGGTATGTATCTACGTGGCACATCACTATTGCTATTGGTTAAAGACAGATGGTCATTTTTGTCAAGAATGTCATGTCAGCATAATGAGGTGAAATGGTGGGTCCTGAGTTACGTCATCTTATTGGACTGTTGAGTTGGTATAAAATCGGGATTTGAAATATTAACTGTTATGCTCCAAAATCCGAGATATGGATCTCTAGGATCTTGAGGTGCGAGCTTTGAATCCAACCCTTGGATCCGGTCTACAAACCAACCATGAATATGACCGGTCATAAGAATTTTCATCAGACTATAATAATCAATGCGGAAAACTTGGAAGAATGAGATGAATTGTATCAATATCTAGACCTTTTTTTTTATTTTTTTTATTTTTGATCATAATTCAAACCAAACCAATAACCCTTGCAACAATTCAATCCAAAGAGAGAAGAAAAATAAATTATTTTTTATCATAATTCAAACCAAACTAATAACCTTTACAGCAATTCAATCCAAAGAGAAAAGCAAATAAATAACACGTCTCTCAATCACCATTACATAAAAAAGTTATTCAAAATATAATGTTTGAAATGGAATAAGCAAATTAGCTCCACATGCAGTCCACATCTATGTCCAGCAGCAAGGCATCCCTTCTTCATTGGTGATCTGGAATTTTGTTGCATGAAGGTGTGAGCTTTGGAGGCTCAATAAGAAGTATCTTTTCTTCATTGTTTCCTGTGTGAGCTTTGGAGGCTAGTAAGAAACCAACAACTAGTGAGAAACCAACAAACCATGCCTCACAATATTAACCATCATATGTTGTAAGAAACCAACAAACTATGCCTCACAATATTAATCATTACATGCATAAGTTGAGCATAATATACTTTCAATTACAAACAGTTCATCATGCAAGCGAAAATCAGCAAAACAAGTAATTAATGAAAATTGATATGTATGTTGGATGCTATGACCATGGATCAAGCATATGCCTCTAGGATGATGATGGAAATGCAAGAAGCACAAATATGCCTTTGAACTCTATGATGTATGTGTTATGTCTTGTTTCGTGTTAAGCCTTACCTATACTAGTAGTTATACCACATCAAGATTTTTGGGAATTTTAACCCAAGGAGTGCCCGGTGCACACCCTACACATTTTCAAGAAATGGAACCCCAAGGTATGAGGAATAAAACCCTAGGCGCAGGTCCTTTCTGGGGATTACAATCCAAGGTGAACCCTAACCCTTCCAAGTCCCATCTCGAATGAAAATTCAATCTACTTTTCTCTAAAGGTCCCCTTAACACTCAACACCACATAACCATGAATGAGTGCAATTTACGTACCTGATCCTCTCGCAAAGGAATCTCGAACATCAGTTGGTCCCACATGACCATTCACATAACACATGCATATCTTATGCCTTTCCATTGGAACCCAAAGTTCCATCATACACACATGACACCCAAGAGTTTTCAGAAAATCTCATTTCAATTATATCCCAAGGAATTCAAGTTTGCACATGACATTCCACACATGAAATCAAATTAATATGAACCATATCATTCAGCACATGTAAAATCATCAATTAACATTACTTCTCATCTATATAGCATGTTCTGAAATTGTTTGGAAAATGTCATGATTATTGGCACACATTTCAAATTCTTGGCATGCCGACCCCTTAACCAAAGGTGTGCCGAAGGATCTTGGTAGTCCTTTTGGTATACCGAACTGGCTTCGGTACACCAACCAACAATCATTTCAGAAAAACACAGCTTCGGCATATCTCTTGGTTTGCCGAACCCACTTCGGTTGCTTGACCAGAATCACTAAAAACTCATAAAGATATTCGACAGGGTGTTTAGTATGTCGAGGAGCATGCCGAACTTGCCTAGAAGAATTTCGGCAGACCCTTCGCTTTGTCAAGGAGCATGTCGAAGGTCGTACTGCCCAAAAAATTCAGCTAACTTGGAAAATCTACAATTCACAACTGATCATGTCAAAATAATTGAAATTACATGCGAGAAATAACCTAATATACAAACATCATGCAATATTTCATTCACATGTATTTACAACTCATTAAGTATTCTAAATCCACATAGAAAACAGTGCATGCGTGAGAATTCGTCTCTTCCTCGTATTATCACATTCAAACCACTTCATATTATCAGAAAATCCAACACACAATTATACCACCCTTCTTTTTATCTCTTACGGTAACGGACTAAGCCTCTTTTCTTTCCCTTCTCCTATCGTCTCCTTCTCATTGTCGGAGTAGCCGCACATTTTCATCGGAGCTGTTACACGTTTTTGCCGGAGCTAGAATCACGTGCTTAACAACTCTACAGTCCGTTTGAAGTAGAATCATTCAAAGTGAAGGACCAATTCTGGCTTTAACAGGAACCAACCTCTTACCATCAGAGACAATAATCCCATCAAATTGAGATGAGATTGAAGAGCAATTATAAAACAATTGATCATATAAAATTGGATGATTTGGGGGTTGATAACAATATTGTTTGCTTCATATCAAAAGTTGCAATTGATACTCTAGGGTTGGTTTGATATTGTTGTAGACAAATGACCATGATCCGATTGAGAAGCTCCTCAACTACAACTCTCTCTCTCTCTCTAGATATCTCTTTATCTGCTTGATGCTTATTGATTTGATGAGCAGTGTGACCCCATCGATTTGAGCAGATTGATGCCTTCTTTGGAGATCGCCAGTTGTTGAAACACTCCACCATTATTAATAAATACCGAGATGGTCGAAGAACTCCATCACGGCATTCTCCGATGATAATGGAGTTCTTCGAAAAAGAAAACCCCTTCTTCAACGAATATGGCTAAGGGATATATATTTTGGTTATTAAGAAAGTTGACTTTATAGTAGTAAATATTTGATTCGTTAAAGACAGTGGATCCGCAGAGCTCCAGAAAGGGAGATCGTGCAAGAGGATCTCATAGTTCCTTCAACTTCGACAGCAACATCAGATTTCTCCGATCTACAACATCTATTCCACATGCCATTCATTTTGTTTCGTTCTCTGTCTCACATACAGCCTCTACCCTCAATTTATTGTCTGATCGAGGGAGTTTTCTTCATCACACCCATTGTTCCGGGATATTAGCTTGAGGGAGTTTTCTCCACCAGCCACATTGTTTCGGGACAGCTAAGATTGTTAACCGTCGTAGTTTTTTGGTACGCTCTCCATGATGATTTCTGTCGACCCTGACTAGCGTCATGCACCTGGCCGGTGATTCGTCTCCCGCTTCCGATGTCCATCCATCCCATGGCTGCAAGTCTTTGTACCTGGTTAACAGCAGGAGGGATGGTGGCATGGGTAAGAAGTTGAGAGAGCTTCTTGATGGAGGAGTTACTGACTCCAATGGACTTGGACAGTCCCAGTCTGCAACACTCCTCCATGGCTTCCCATGTCTCCTTCATATCGAAAGGGAGAAGGTCATCTTTGTTAAAAGGCATCATTATTTCTCCGTTTTTGATCCTCACTGGAAAATGTATAAGATAGAGATCAAGGTAATCCAGCCGAAGATTCCTTCAATGACAATCAAGATATTCTAATAAGATAATTAATTAACATACTTGCACACATAACTTAGAAAAAAAAAAAATTAGAGAGAGCAAAATTAGTAATTACTCAAGGGTTTTTTTGATGGCTGGAAGGACAAGGTCAGGGTGGGCGTCGGTGCACCATAGCTTGGAAGTGATGAAAAGGTCGTCTCGAGCTCTGATCAGGCCTCGGTCTATAGCTTGGGCTATGGCGCGACCAAGAGTCTCTTCAGTCCGGTAAAGAGATGCCGTATCGAAGTGCCTGTAACCAACTTTGATGGTGTTGATAAAGATTTCGGTGAGGACTTGAGGAGGGAGAGGGCTGGTGACAGTTCCCAGGCCCACCACCGGCATCTTCCAGCCTGAGTACAGTACCACCATTGGAACATTTTCTTCTTCAATGTTTAGGCTTACAAACTATCCAAATTAAGTTCGTGCTATTTAAGTGAACACTCATAAACCATTTTATAACCACATATGTTATGTAATAAAATATAAGATAAATTACATTGACACCCCCCTAGGTTTAACATAATGGCAACGAGCATCCCACAAACCTTGGCCATTACAACCAATACCCTTAGGCCAAACTAGAGGGGTCTAACGACCTGTAACAGAAATTGAACATTTGACCATAATATATATCTTTACATTCAAGTATATGCTAAAAGGATAGAAAATTAAATTACTAATTTATCCTATAATTGTAATACAAAATTTTTCACAATTTTCATGATTACCAAGCTTTATAAAGCACCTATTTTGTTCTTAAGATCATTCAACAAGATATAAAAAGGTATTTTTGTCCTTAAAATATGCTGGTCTAAGCAAAAGGCAAAAATTTGGTTATTTTATTGACTGTTACTAACATAAGGACTTTGTTATAACATACTTTCAAACTGTAGGGAGGTATTTGAGGGGTACTTGTTATCATTATGCCAAACCCAAGGGGGGTGTCAATGTAAGTGACCCTAAAATATATTTGATACACACAAACCGCAAACGTTCTTACACGGATAAGTTTTAAAGCCTCAAGCTAATCACTGTTTTTCTTTGGTTGGTAAGAAACAACTCACTCAATGACTAAGCGTGTAGTGTGTCGACCCATGAAGTCTGCCCTAAGAATGTGCTTGAGTGATTCGGAGGGACATCATGGGTAGTATGAATTGTCGTTGTCTAAAGCCAAGTATGCCAGATGATCTGCGCGTTTTTGCCTTCTCTTTTGATGTGTTGGATTCGAAATACCCTAGACCTCCTTCTGATGGGTTCTTTTGTTCTGGCCAATATTTGATCCAATGTGTTCGGAGCACTAGCCGATTTGTTGATTGCATTGATGATTACTTGAGAATCACCCTCCAAAATGATGTTAGCATGGAGAAACCCAGTCGCTAGCTCCAGACCCCACCAAGCACCCCAAGCTTCCCCTAATGTTATCGTGCTCCCAGCCGGAAAGCCCCGTCGCAAAGAAATCTGCTGTCCGAATCGCGGATAAGAGCCTATGTCGATGCACAATTGAGTTTGGAACTAAATGCACCATCAAAATTAACTTTGATCCAATTTGAGAGGGGAGGGTGCCATCTGATGTACATGGTTTTCGTGCACACTGGGAGCTGATGAGTGTTGAGCTTGCGCGAAAGGTTGGGAAGGTCATAGTAGCAAAAGCCATTGGAATTTTTATTTTATACATCGGAAGAATCAAATATCGAAAATTCGAGTGGCTGAAGCTGAAGCAGCTACTTTCGAAGTAACAGAAAGAAAAGCAACGACTGGAGATTCCTAGCTTGAATCTAAGCGCTAAATTGAGGGATTACAGAGTTTCTCATTCTATTTCCTGCGGCTAATTACTCTATTGATTGCAACGAAATCTTTCATAATTGGATTTCGAGTTAACAACTTCTCTTTTTTTTAGGAAAACCAAGTGGTGCAGTTGAAGCATGGACCAACTCCCGGTGGAGTCTGCACGCTGAAGAGAATTTTTTTTGGGCTGCAAATGGTGCCTCCAAAGAGCTAGGCATTTTTGTTCAACCAAAGGCACCAAACAATATAATAGAATGTACAATTGTCAGTGAGATCATCAGATATATTGATCCCAATAGTGGTCTCACCAAGTAAACCAACTTGGGTTGATCTTACTTTATCCCACACAGCTTTTGCAAACTTACAATGCCTAAAAATATGGTCAGCAGTTTCAACGTCATCATTGCAAATCTTACAAATTGGGTCAAGTGGAATACCCTTTCCATTGAGGTTGTTAGTGGTATGGAGTAGTTCATGAGCATTTTCCATACGAAGTGTTGAATTCTAGGATTGCATGGAATTTTCCAAGCCCGACCCTTACCTACAGGTAGAATAGCATTTGTGCCTTGTTGATTTCTAATCAAAGCAATCACTGAGAAGCAATGAAGATGAAGCTTTCCTTCTCCAAAATTTGGAACGTTACAAGCAATGAAGATGAAACTTTCCTTCTCCAGAATTTGGAATGTTGAAAACAATAGAGATGAAGCTTTCCTTCTCTAGAACTTGGAAACATTGGAAGCTTTCTTTCTCCAGATGTTGGAACGTTGGAAACAAGGGGATCGGTTTTATAAATAGGAGAAGTTTGTGCAAGCAAGACAAATTAAGACTTTGGTGGAGAGCTCACTATTGGTCCGAGTCCTAAAAAACCGAGACATCATTGTTATTATGCAATACAGGAACCGGACAAAAATAGTCCTAGAGTTTTTCTGGGATGAAGTTCCTAATTTTATTGCAATCCTAGCCTGTCTAGTCACAAATTAAGTCTTTGGTGGAGAGCTCACTATTGATCCAAGAAACCTCATTAGCATTGAGGAATTCATGAAGAAGGTGTCGGGAAGCCCAACAATGATGCTAGATGTTGATGTTTGCATCCGGGTTCCACCGGATACCCGAAAGAAGAATGTCTCTACCTTTCAAGAAACCCTTCCAAATCATGGAATCTGAGTTCTTGCGAGGCTTGGTTAAAAAGTCATGCCTAGTGAGGTACTTACTTCTAAAAGAATTGGTCCATAGTTTGTCTTTTTCATGATTAAATCATCGAGGAAGTTTGGTTTTAAAAGCCAAGTTTAATTCTTGCGCTCTATTGAGTCCAAGACCCCAACATTTTGGGAGTGCTGATTTTGTTCCAATTAACCCAATGGATCTTGTTAGTGCCATCAGGGTTAGACTAAAATTTTTTTTCTTTGAATCTCATCAATTTTTCTGGTGACAAAAATAGGCAGATTGAAGCAACTCATACTATGTTAAGGAGTAGAGAAGAGAACAGACTAAATGAGGGTTGTCTTACTTGCCGGATTGAGTAGTTTACCTTTCCAAACCCTGGATTTTGTTTTTGATTTTGTCAAAGACCGAAGAATAGGACTGCTTAGTGATTCTTTCTGTAAGGAGGGGGGCCCTAGGTGCTTTTCTTGGTCAGTCGTCATTTGCACCCCCAAGCACCTATGCAACACATGCTTCAACCTGTGAGGAAATGTTTTGGAGAAGAAGACTGCCGACTTGGAAAAATTCACTTTCTGACCAGATGCCCCACAATATATATCCAAGATATCTTTAACTATACCGCATCTTACGAATGAAGCTTTGGCGAAGATAAGGTAATCATCTGGAAAAAGTAAGTGAGAGATACAAGGTCCCTGTCTAGCAGGCAAAATGCCCACTAGTTTGGTCGAGTTTTTCTCCTTCTCCAATAAATGGTACAGGACATCTGCACAAAGAATAAAAAGGTAAGGGAATAGAAGGTCCCCTTGATGGATGCCCCTAGAACTGGGAAAGAGACCCACACGTTCATCGTTCAAGTTAATAGAGAAGGAGGCGGTGGAAACACACTCCATAATGATGTTAACCCACTTGTTAGCAAAACCATATCTCTGTAAGACTTTTCTAATGATGGGCCATTCAAGCCGGTCATAGGAGTTTTCCATATCAAGCTTAATGCTCATCCAATTGGTTCTGCCCTTTTTGTTTTATAGTTCTGCAAAATTTCGTTAGCAATGAGAATATTGTCAGTGATTTGTTTCCCAGGAACAAAGGCGCTTTGTTGCGTGCAGATAGGTTTATCTAATAAGTTACTCATTCGATTAACGATGATGCGGCTGATGACCTTATAGCATATAGTACATAGACCGATGGGTCTGAAATAGTCTAATGTCTCAAGGCTGGCTCTCTTGGAGATCAGTGAGATAATCGTGTGGTTCAGTTCCTTTAACATTTTCCCATGATGAAAAAAAGCTAACACCATAACAAAAACACTATTGCCTATAATATTCCAAAAATGTGAGAAAAATAAACGGGAAAGACCATTAGGACGAAGGGATTTGAGAGCCTCCATCTCCATAAGGGCAGATTTGACCTCCTCTTTCGAAATGGGATTGAGGAGGAGATCGTTGTCCTTCAAGGAAATAGAGGGGTGAATTAAGTGGTCAATAGCATCCAGATTTCGAGAGGCCTCGGAGGAGAATCTCTAAGAGAAACGTTCAACAAGGTGGTGATTAATATCCTCCTTCGAGTCTATCCAAAGGCCTTCAGGGGTCTTAATATTCCAGATACAGTTAAAAGCGCATCTTTGAATAGTTGATGCATGGAAGAATTTAGTGTGTCTATCCCTGAGATTCAACCATTGAATTCTGGCCTTTTGTGCCCAGTGGATCTCTTGCTGCCTAAGCAGTTGGTCTTAATTATGTAATAAATTCAATTCCTCAGTCGACGATTCTGGAATAGGATTATTATGAGACCGGCTGGCTTGGAGTTTTTTGATCTGGGAAAAGGTCCACTCAAGTATTGTGCAATATTACCAAAAATCTCTTTGTTCCATCTCTTAACCCTATGTTTTAATATTTTGTACTTTTGAGTTAATTAGAAAGCCTTAGAGCCTCGTATATTAAGACCTAAGCACCCCTAACCACATTAGGTAGGTCTTCATGGTTAAGCCACATGGCTTCAAAGTGGAAGCCTTTTTTTTGCCACTAACAAAAATAGGATTGGTATTCAGTAAGACGGGTGCATGGTTCGAGCGAGTGAAGACCAAGTGTTCCAGCACCCCGTTCTGATAAGCGGAGTGCCAATCGGTATTGGCCATATATCTATTAATGGATTCAACAATGCGAGCATGGCCATGACGACCAATGCTCCATGTAAACAGGTTCCCCATGTTATTCACATCGAGAAGACCAGTCATTCACAAAATCGAAAAAACCACATTTGTTAATAGGAGTAGAGTTACCTCCTTTCTTTTCATGATTGGTAAGAATGGCATTAAAATCACCAATGACAGCCCATGGTACTTTCCACAAAGCCCCTACTTGATTGAGACCCTGCCAAAATTGTTTCCTTAGAATGGGGTTTACATGAGCATAAATACAGGATAATAACACCATAATATGTATAGCTCTAGAGTCATAGTTATGTATGTTAATAGAACATATATCTTCTTTCCAAAATAATCAAAGGCCTCCCGATAGGCCCACCGCAAGAATATATAATTTATTTACATAGTTAAACTTTCTAGTGATTCTGTCAGACCTTGGTGTCAATAACGAACACCATGTCTGGAGAGTGTTGTCGTATGATCTCTTTAAGTTTTCTAGTAGATTCTGCGTTATCTACTCCTCTCAAATTCCATGAAAGAATAATCATAAATCACCTTGTGGGGGAGGGGTGTTGCGTTTGACACCCAAGAGTGCTTTCTTTACATGATCTCGGTAGAGTAGTCGTTTGAGTTTACTGCTCTCCTTTTGTTCATTCAAGTGTTGTAGTTTGGCTTGCATAATAATGGAAGACCTATTCAGCAACCCCATATCTTCGTGCTCATGCTTTTTCTTACTCGTGTTCACAGTGGGGTTAAAAGGATGGTTAGTGAATACAAATTCACTTTGTTCCTCATGGATGGTCTGATCATTGAGCTCATTCGATTGCTCAACCGGAAAGGGCGATTTCTCTTGGTTAAAGGTTCTAAGAGATAACATAATGGTCGACGACAATGACACAACCGTACACAGGTCCTTGGCAGGTGCGGGAGCAAGAGAAGAGTCAATGTTCATGAAAGAAATAGGGGCTGAGGGTGTGAGAGATGGATCTGGACGATCAACTTGAGAGGAAGTGCCATTCACAATGAGAATGTTCATGAAAGAAATATGACTGAGGGTCTTCTAAGATCTGTTCTCTGTAGATTTTCCAGCAATAAATGATCGACAAGTTTCCCTTTGCCTTCTTCTTCTTCTTCTTCTTCTTCTTCTTCTTCTTCTTCCTTTTTCTTTCTTTTCCTTCAAAACCCAGATTTCTTCCTTCTCTCACTATCGTTTTGGTCGTGTGAAACAACAAGACACTTTCTCTCTCTAATTTTGAAAAGGTACGTGGCTTAGTGGATGAATTCCATTATCTCACCCTTTTAATTCAAATAAAATAGTAATTTACTTAATTTCCTTGGCCCAATGGGCTGTTCGACCCATCCATGGGCCAATTCGAGTTCATTGTGTAGGGTCCAAGCCCAGTCTACCTAGTTCACAAAAATTACACAAGTTACCACTATTTCCTCAAAATCACATAAGGGTCCAATTCAACCCCTCTTATTTCAATTAAATCCTAAGGTTTAAAATAAGAATTAATTACCATTTAATTATCAAATTAAATGGTAGGGTTCGGGTCATTAAAGTTACCCTGAGATGGCCAATTCATATGAAGTCATGAACATCGACATGTATCTATTACATATCAGCTTCGAATATGATGTCTTGACGCATCTGTCTTCATATACAAGAACAAAAGTTTCATGTTCTAATTGTATTGGAGTCATCATCGGAATGCATTCACGCCTCTTTTCAAGTGCCATGACTGTAGGGGTCTAATGATGATACTGAATTTTAGGTACATACGTGGCATCATCCCATTGGTGACACACATGGCACCATCTCATTGGTAGCATTTCATTGCATATTTTAGACCAATTATGGTCTAAAAACACTATTCATTGGCCCTTTGAAACACTGTTTATTCGCCCTTCGATTCACTGTTCATCGACCCTCGAGTCAATATTCATTGACCCTCGAGAACATTTTCATCGACCCTTGAGTCATCGTTCAGCAACCCTCTAGTCATTATTCACTCGAGTTACTATTCTTCCGAATGACTATTTATCATACTTAGCATTTAATGTGTTATGATAGTTTCTTTGAAGCATTTAATGTGTTATACAAGAATTTAATGAATTATGTCAGTTTCTTTGAAGTATTTAATGGGTTATGTCAATTTTTCTGAAGGAAGAGACAAAATATTGGCTCTTTAAAGACAAAGAAAGGACATGAAAAATGGACTTTTTTTCTCTCTTCAAAGAGGAGAGGACACAGAGAATGGGATAGGATTCCCTTCTCCAACTTAGAAAGATAAAGAGAGAGATTTCTTCTATTCCGGAACAGAGGATTCTCACCCCTTCTTCGTCTTTTCTCTCATGTATGTTCTGTAACATCTACCATGTACAGAAAGATTGTATATCTCTACAATTGAGTGAAAAGAATGAGGATCATATGACAATCCGTGGATGTAGACGATGTTGGTGAACCTAAATCTTGTGTCTTTATTTGTTTTCTCGCTTTGTGGTTCTTATGTGTTATTTTTACATTTGTGCTTGTTGGAATTGACGTAGCGCTGTCCGGACGACCAGTTCTTCGGTTTAGGCAAACGGTTGGGAAACTCCCGAACTACAAAAGACCTTATCCACCTCAAAATCAGATACATAAAGAGATTAGCAGCTTACTCGACTTAACTGTGATTAAGCGGCTCTCATTTACCGATTTATCGATCAAAATTACTAAGGGGTTGATTCCACAAATCTGCTATTTTGGAGCTTCCTAACGATGGCACGTGCAATATTGCATGTTGATAGACCTCTAGAACATGTTAAGTACTGTTTTATTGTCACATCATTTTTTTTATAATTGAAAGAGATGGAAACGGTTACTTGAAAAATTAACCGCCGCGTCCTAGAATATACCTAATGACAATACTATCCCTAATTATATTAAATAATTTA
The DNA here is from genome assembly GCA_031762675.1 of Pachysandra terminalis. Taxonomy (NCBI): domain Eukaryota; kingdom Viridiplantae; phylum Streptophyta; class Magnoliopsida; order Buxales; family Buxaceae; genus Pachysandra; species Pachysandra terminalis. The sequence goes on along the minus strand of JAUPMG010292569.1, from coordinate 5,340 downwards.
TCAGATTAATGGTTACTTTTGAAAAAGTAAAAAATTTCTTGGCACTCTTTTCGATATGCCCACTCCCTTAATAGTATAATTGTTTTTAATTGAAAGAGGTGGGAACGGTTAATTTGAAAACATAATCGTCGCCTCCTAGAATAAACCAAAAGAAAATATTATCCATAATTATATTAAATACTTTATGATATTAGATGTTATTTTTGAAAAATTTTAAAAATATATTAGCACGCTTTCCTATATGCCCTCTCCCTTAATAGTATAGATTTTTTTAATAATTGAAAAAGGTGTGAACATTTAATTTGAAAAATTAACCGTCTCCTCCTAGAATAAATCAAAAGACAATATTATCACTAATTATATTAAATATTTTATAATATTAAAGGCTACTTTTAAAAATTTCAAAAATATCTTAACATTTGCACTCTCCGATATGCCCTCTCCCTTAATAGTACAGATTTAAAAAATATCTTAATACGATTTCCAACATACCTCTCCCTTAATAGCATAAATAGATTTTAAAAAGGGCAAATTACCTACAACTGCTTTAATACATAGTTGTTAACAATCCGCTGCTTAAAAGTTTACTAATGACCATCAACTGCCTAATTAAATGCTCCCTCAAACGGTGTTAGGTTTGTGTGTTAAGAAGACTGAAATACCATCTTCTATTAAGGAATTGACAATAATTCCTAAATCTTCTGCTCTGAAAAATCTTGCTGAAATCATGTTTTGTAGGTACAATCCCACAAAACGTTCCTAAATCTTCTACTTAAAAATAAAAAAGAAAAAAGAAAAATGCAAGAACGACCCTTGCGATGTTGGATTAGTTTTACTAGTACTTAGAGGAATTAAATAGTCACGCTAGGTTAATTAGTTACATGGACAAATCTTGTCCTTAAGATTTAGCTTAAATTAGTGTTGTTCTAATGGTTAAACCGAAAACATGAAGTTATCATCTCTATATACATGGACAAACAATTTCCGATTCCTTGAATCTTAAGGTGACTGCCCTCAATTGAAGTGAGTTTATAACAAGAATCCTATATTTGAGGAGCCAATAGACATTACATAGTGTTTAAACTCGGTATTGGATCGGGAATTGTCCCAGTTTCTAATACCGACTTGGGATCCAACTCACGATCGACCGATTCCAACATGGCCCAATTTTTATCGTCTCTTACCATAAATTGTCATGGTAATTTTTAAACATTCAATCTAATAGTTCTCGAAACAGAGTTTAAATATCTGCTAAAACAAGCCAAGTTTGAATAAGGGCTAAGTCACAAACTTGAAAATGTACAAACTCGAGTACATAACAAAAGTAGAATTTAGATCAAGCACTTCACACTCCAACCAATTATAAAGCATAAGAACCAAGGTAAAACACATTACAAAAACACAAACTTGCATGCCCTCTTTGGTAATGGTTGTGGTTCAATCAGCTTGTTCTTGGGACGACCTAGTGGACGTCGAGTCTTTGGAGGCTTGGAAATGACCATTTCACTATCAATTGGCTTTTCTGTGCCATCAATTGGATATACAGGCTCTTCATATGTAGCAACATACGCATCGATCAAGAAATACGTAGAAACAAATTTGTATATATTTCCACGTACACGTTCAATGCAGGCCAAAGCATGTGGGCATGGTATCCCAATTACCTTCCAAATTCTACGAGCAACTCTTGTCAACCAGATTTACAGTGTACGTAATCTCATTGTAGACTTCAAACATCACATCACTTGAGAATCTCACCTATAACGCAAATAAACACAATGAAAATCTTATCATATACAAAGATTGTATTTTTGAATTGTTAAAAGATCAAAAAATATGAGAGTGATCAAGAGACTAGTAAAGAAGTAATGAAATGGTAGATATATCCTTAACATATTATAAGCAATCAATAATATGTCAGATTTTTATTTTTTTTAATTTCTTACTTGAAGTGCACAAGAAGCATATAAATTTAAATCAAGTTGCTCCGGAATCTCCTTTGTTATCTTGAACTCTTTGGCTCGTCTGCGAGCTTTACATCGACGCTCGTGCAATAACTCCATGATTTTTTCTGTATTCCATCAACAAGATGATAAACAGGTAGTAAGCAAGCCTCCGATACTCAATTATTAAAGCACTCAGCTATATTTGATGTCTTCTGGTTATATCTTTCACTTGTGAATAATGAAATATTTTTTTTAATTGTATTCTAATTTCAAATAACAAACAATATATGATTTTATTAGAATAACAAGATATTGATAACCGTATTATAATAACACTTACCCCTAAAGAGTACTGTAGCCTACAGTTCAGGGGCTGAGTGTATTACCCATTGATATCCATTTTCTGATATACCTCTGATTTCTTGTAAAAGGCTCATAAATTCTGAATGTGCGACTGCCTCGGCTGCGAGTTTCATAAAGTGAGCTACTTTTTCTCTCTCACCCAAGCATGCTTTCCCTCTCAAATCACTTTTCATGTTCTCTTGTAAGTGACGTAAACAATGAGCATGGTGGCTATTTTGAAAAACCCTAGTAGCAGATCTTGTTAAACCAATATGCCTATCAGAAACAAATGTCAATGAATCATTAATATTCAACGCCTTTTGTAACTGGACCAGAAACCAATGCCAATTTTCCTCATTTTCGGCATCCACAATAGAATATGCCATAGGGAATATTTGGTTGCTACCATCAATAGCAGTTGTTGCCAATAATATGCCCTTGTATTTTTCTTTTATGAGTGTTCCATAAAAAAATAATAATCTTCTACAATCACGTCTGAATCCAGATAATGAGACATAGAAGGAGACAAAGAAACGATTGAATCTCAAATCAGGTTTCGTTTCGAATGTAGCCACACTTCTCGGATTTGTCTTCGCAACCATCTCACAATACCATGGCAAAAGATTATAAGATTGAATATCAAATCCATGAATTTCATCTATAACAATTTCTTTCCCTCTCCAAGCTTGTTTACATGGCAAATTAACACCAAAATTTTCACGAATGTCAATCATGATATTTTTAGGCTTGTATTTGGGGTTACTACGTAGCTTTGATTTTATAAGTGTACCCAACCATTTCTTTGAAGCCCTTGGATGGGAACTTGAACCTATAACCCCACCACATGTATGTCTGTTGTCATACTTTTTTACTATGAAGACTGCGTTTCTTTTACCCTTTGATGCATGAATCCTCCATGGATATGAATGTATTGTGCACCTGGCAGTCACCCTTGTTGAATCATTGTTGATAAATCTATAATCAAAGAACCGAGCAATTGAATAACTGCGTAGTACTTCTCGAAACTCAATGCATCTTTAAATTCTTGCCCCACTCCATTGATGATATTCAAATAAAGGTGTGATAACCTTAGCTTGTTTTGGCGTGTTATATTAGTTCCTTCAGACTTATTCACCTCATTTGTTTAATCTTTCTCTTACCCAGCATAACATGTATGTGCTTGAGTGTCTACATGGGTAGGGTGAGTAATATCCGAAATAGGTGTAAGAAGTGGTGGCTCTGTGTTGACCATTGTGCTCAATCCCTCACATCTAGATTATAAATAATAATAATAATAATAATAAATTTCCATAAAGAATAGAAATATAAATAGACTATGAATTAAAAATTACAATAATAAATGCCACAAAGAACAGGAATATAACAATTGTAATAGAATTACCTCATATTATTTCCATATTCATTTACGGAAGAGGAATTGACTAACTCCCCCTCAATGTATACTTCTGTTGACCTTAGAGATGCATGGGTGTACATCAAAACCGTCATATCATCATCAAAGTCTCAAAGGACTACAATCTTTTGTTTGATGGTATAATGTACTTTATGACAATGGTATGCTCTTTCAGATTGAACTTATATGCTATCTTCCTTCTAAATTCATCGAATGTTATGGTATTGTCAATCAATATTGCCAGCGTTTCACCACCCTTATATGAATTAGACATATCCATATTTTTCACCACCCTTATATTTTCCATACTTGCACAAAGTAAGTAATTTGTCTGAATCCATTCTCCTATCCTTGAAGATATAGAAGCATGTACATAATCATCCAAAATAATTAGAAAAATAGTAGTAGAATAAAATACTAAATTGAAAATAGTAATAAAGACTAAGTTTTCAATCTAAAGAAGGAATGAACTGATATATTCAAGTAATAACCAACTCCAACCAAATTAAGAGTGGACGTTCTATTTAAGTAATAGTCCATGGTTATTACTACGGTGCAGCTCGGTTCGGTTTGGGTTAAGTTGACCACAACCCAACCCCAAACTGACCTCCTTAAAGGTCAACCCAAACCCAACTTAACCCGAACTATGAAACCCAAACACCAAACCGATACCCTAAACCCAACCCAAACTGAAATTTCAGATTTTTTTGGGTCGGGTTAATTCGGGTTGATAAGCACAATCAGAGTTTGAGTCATATACTTAGAGTTAAACCTATCTGAACAATGTGTAAATACTTAAAAAACAAAACCTAACTTACCCAAAAAACTCAACTGCAACAAAACATAATGCTATTAAAGTTGTTATCAAACCATGCTTCTAATATATATATATATATTGTTAATTGGGTTACTTTGGTTTGGATTTTGGGTTGGGTCGGGTTACCCGAAGCCTCTTTGAACTTAAACAGATGCCTATGATCAGATAATTGAAATGAAATACAAAAACTGAAAAATTGTATAGATTGAAGCATTCGTATCTACAAAAACATCGAGTTCTTAGTAGAGACCAAAACAAACAAAACAAAACTCCAAGAATCAATGATTAAATGTTAGAAGAAATCAAAGAAAAGTTCGAAAAAAAACATCCACATTAAACAATCCATTGACCAAAAAGAGCTAAATAATATACTCTTAATCTAAAGAATCGTTAGCTCGGGCAAACCACAAAATGAGAATCAAATTCGAGAACAGAACTAAAAGAAATTTAACAAAGAAAAAAAAAAGAAATCTAACCTTGTTCTTTTAGCGAGATTTTGAGCGATAGTTCAAAACTGAAAAGCTAAAACCGCCAAATGAAGCAACTTGAGAAAGGAAAATAAGAAGGAAAAAATGGGTGGGATCTTCGAAGGAAAAAACTACAAGTGAGGAGGAAATGAGAGATATTAGTATGTGAGAGTTAAGGGTTCGTTCTTGCATTTTCGTTTTTTATTTTTTTATTTTTCTTTTGATTTAGGGACATTTTGTGGGATTGTACCCACAAAACGTGATTTCAGCGAGATATTTTAGAGCAAAAGATTTAGGAATTATTATCGGTTCCTTAATAGTTGACGGTATTTCAGTCTTTTTAACACACAAACT
>JAUPMG010292560.1:0-17430 GCA_031762675.1 Pachysandra terminalis | reverse complement strand
ATGAAAGGTTAGGAAGAAGTGGAGGACAAACAGAGGTGGAGGAATTAAGTTCAAGGGTTGCTGTTTGTTAGAGCGTGAGGCCGGAGAAGATGACCGGAGCTCAGGTTTGATGGGGTTTTGAAGTGGAAGGATGGATGATGGGTTCTTGGTGTTGTGTTCAGGTTGGAACAGGGTGGATTTGTTGGGTTTTTAGCAGAAGAAGAAGAGGGTGAAAAGAAGAAGAAGAAGAAGAAGAAGAAGAAGAAGAAGGAGAAGATGGAGAAGAAGAAGAAAAAGAAGAAGAGAAGAAAAAGAAGAAGAAAGAAGAAGAAAGAAGAAGATTACCGTGGGTTAAGAGGGAATGTGCCGCCGGGGAAGATGACCGGTGGGACTGTTTCGCCGGAAAACAAGGGTGCGGAATAGAGGCCGGATGAGGGAGGTGTCGCCAAGCGTCGCCGGGGATTGAGCCCGTCGGAAAAATCCGTCGTCGCCGCCGTAGAGGAATGGATGAGAGAGGTTAGGTTTCTTTTGTTTTTTGAAGTTAGGTTTTTTTGACGAAGAAGATGAATAGTGAAGGAGAGAGAGTTTGTTTTTTTTAATTTTCTTTTTAAAAGGGAACCCTAAGCTCTGTCTGGCTGGGGTTTCTTCTACCTTCAAAACATGCTAGAATTGTTGAGAAAATTTTAGAATTCTCTAGGGGTCTTGGGGGGATTTTTGAAATAAAAATAGGATATAATAACACAAAATCAGTTAGGGGCTTTTTGAAATTAAAGTTTCTTTTTGAGAGGTTTAATTTAAATAACAAATTCTTTTGGGCTTTATTTGAAATATGGGAATCTAATTTGTTGAAGATGCTTTTTGGGAGTTAAGATATTTTGTGCGTACACGTGGCAAAAGTTTTCACCACGCGTACACGACAATATTGTGCCACCTCATCCAGACTCGCCATGTGGTAGATAATTTTACGAAAATTCCCAAAATGACCCGATGACTGTCCGAACCCGGAATTGGGCGAATTCACAGTCATTTTAAAGCTCTTGACTCGCAAAAATCAAATCTGAAATTAAAATTTTATTTTGACCTTAAAAAAAATGCCATTTGGACAAAAAAGGCTTATTAGGGGCAAAATGGTCACTTTTGTCTCAGACCTCAAATCTGGTCGATATGGTACTTGTTTGAAAGCATTTTTGGCTTAGATTTCAGATTTGGAGTCGAAAATGAATTTCAGATAAGGAATTGAGTAGGTCAGGCCATCGGGGGTATTTTGGTCATTTTCAGGAGTTTTTGAAATTTTCAAGGAATTTGAGCGCATGGTAGGAGTGAGATTCAGAGGGTGATTTGGAATTGCTAATTCTCAAGCTGAGCCTTCCAAGAGCTGCAAGATAAGAGAAACTGCATATCAGTGCAAATTGGGGTGTCTACACTTGTAAACTCCAGAGAGTTGCGGATTTTGCTCATCACTTCCGGTTGGACTAGCATTCATATTAACTTTTCTTTTACTAGCCATTCTAAAAATAGGACGATTAGTAAGTCTATAAAATAAAGGAAATCTGCTTACACTTATGTTAGCAACCAATGTTTGTAATAACAATCAGCACACAAAATACTTTTGGAATATCATCACAGAGAAAACTTCTGCAATATCATCATACAAAAACTTTGGCAATTGATTGAAAACAAAAAGATTAGGCTCTGATATCACTTTTTCACATCCCAAACCGGGAAATCTCGATGGTATCACCAAGTTTAAGTTTTAACTCTCACCCAATATCCATTTGGGAATGGATAAGAAATACATTACCAAAATCATTGATTTAAGTAAGATAATGCATAAATAAAGATATGGAAAATAGTATTATTAAGATAATATCAATCACAAAACAACCTCAAAACAGAAAACAGTGGAAAGTAAAATATAATTACTCTCATGCTTCAAATCAATCCCTACTAACAACAAAAAAGTCAAACCTAATAGACACTAAGTTACATCAAATAAACCCTACTACAAGTTCTACTAAATTCATCATACAAGATCTAATTATAACTAAGGTCCTCATAGCATCCTTGTTCTCCACCTTGGTCCTCATTGTCCTTTTGTCTATGATCTATAGGTCCTGAATATGTTGTCCTTGAAGGAAGAAGCTACACTAGGTTTGTAAGTAAATAAGTCTAAGAATATTTAAGATTGAAGTAGGGACAATGCCACTCTTCAATGGTAGTCCATATAAATAATAAATAAGTGAAAATGTGATATGTGCTCAATATGCAATGAAAATGTGATGTGTGATTAATATGCAACGAACATTTGATGTGTGATCAATATGTAATGAACAAGACGCAATATGATATGAATAATGAATTTTTTGCACTATGTTATTAATATGTAATGCAATGGGCTGATTTAGTTATTAATGCATGATGTGTACCTAGCAAGTGTAATCACTATGTGTGATTTAAGACAAATAATCTAATATGCAATATGTATGTTGTATAGTTTTCATTTAGTATATGTTCCTCACCCGATCTAAACCCATAGATAAACAAGATGAAAATCATCCCCTGAATGCACGGCCATAATAGGGGTTATTCCATTTGCGCATCACAATTTCTAGGGTTTGCGACCTAGTGGTCCCAATTTCCCCAATTGTTTTCGATCATGGGGACAAATCCTAGGGCTTCACAAATGTGAACTATTCCTTGTGAACCATACATTAGTCGATCTACTAACAGAATCTCACTCTATCATCCATCCAGAACAACAGGCATTTGTCTCGTTAGACATGAATCAAAGTTGGTCTGTTGGGGCGCGAATCCCTCGACACCAAAAAATACAAGTCTCCTCACCTATTATGATTTCCAGATCATAATACTCTTATGATTATCATCAATTCCAAAAGTATGGATTCATGTCAATGGTAAAGCATTCATACCAAATTCAAGCTCATGAAGCTAAAGGTCTAATGTTGTGCAAATGAGAATGAGCGCATTAACTAAGCAATCGATGTATGTGTACAATGTGATGTATGATCTAACTAGCATGATTGCAATATGTATATAGGCAAAATAAAGTCAAGTCAAAGTATCATTAGTTCATCAACATAGCCATTGAGCCCATAAAGAAGTAAGTATATGAAATAATCATAAATTAGCAAAACTAAAATCATAATCAGTCTAATTAGGTCAAAATAAGCAAGCATGTGAAATTTCATAACGATCAGAGCACTTTCTCAACCTAACGTCTCCCCAGAGTCTACCAAGGGTCTCTGGGTTTGGCTCGAGGGCTTTTTTGGCAGACCGAGCAAGATCTCGATATCATTTCCAGGGCCTTGAAGATTTGACTGTGGCACTCAGCATGCCGAGTTGGGCTAGGTAGCATTTGACAGTTTTGACATCTCTTTGTTAATTTGGTCATAGTGTACACTTATTGGAATCACCTAAAATTTGTTTTGTTGTGCTCCTAACGAGTAGCAGAATCCAAAAACATAAACTGGGAGGAATTTTAAGTTCGGAAGACTCTTCAGCATGCCGAGTAGTCTGCCAAAGTCTCATGGATGTGTTCGGCACACTGCTTGACTGGCCGAGCAGTCCACCGAACCTCACGAACTTCACTAAAACTTCTAATTTTTGTTCCTTCAGACCTTATAACATTGAACATGATCAAGAAACTTTATTTAGCACGAAATTCCACACAATTCCCAATCATAATACATCACAAAACATAGCTTCAATCATAATTACTAAATCTTATCGTCAAAACCCAAAAAATTAGTAAAAAGTCATTAATATAGCATCTTATACTTCATACTCAAAGAATATAGCTTTGTACCTTTAATTAAATCAAAAATAGAGTTGTACTTTAATATTGACCTTGATTTAATGATTGGTGTTGAGAATTCCACCTCTTGCTCTTCTTCTTCTCCAAATGATGAAATCTACCTCCCAAGGCCTTGTGTTTATATAGGCACTTACGAACTCTTGAATTAGAAACTATAGAAACTCTAATATCTACCCTTTGATTAGTTTATCTGACGCTCAGCCCTTAGATTAATATTCCAGCCTTAATTGGTTTCTTTCTAATATGATTTCTTTCTAAGTCTTGTTTCAGAATCCTAGATTAGTTTAAATAGTTGCTATCCTAGCTTGTAGAGAATGGTTACAAATTATTTAACGTTTGACTTAGTCTCCTAGTCTTAGTTAGCTAGTTACTATTTACTTCTTTATTTGAATCCTTTCTAATTATAGTGTTTCTAATTCCTATTTAAATTTTAGCCGTTCATTGGAGATTGAAAGCTCCTACAAGATCCTAACCATTAATTTATGTATTAAGATTCCTACAAGATCCTAGCCATTAAGTTATATATTGAGATTCCTACAAGGTCCAAGCCACATGTAGTGACCCGGATCTGAAAATCTAATATCACAATTAATGAATGAGTATTTTTTTTTTTTAATTTATTAATGTAGATTCCTAACTAGAACATTGAGAACTAACTAGTAATATAATTGTTTGTGTTGAGGATCAATTTATAATTTGAAGATAACTTGGGGGTGTTTAGTATAGTTATCTAAAGTTTGAGTGGGCTGGAGATGTCTTGGTCGAATGGAGCATTAGACTATTGGTTTAGTTTATTAACTTGAGTGTAATGGGCTGAAACTAATGGGCTAAAGTGGAGTAATCAAATTGGATCTAAAAGATGCTAGGGTCACTTTAGTAATTGTCATGCCACAAAACCCATGACACGTATCCTATGCAGGCGGCACGGATCTTGAGGTGAGACGTTCGGATTCCACGCATGGAACATGGATCGCTATCAAACCACAAGAATAAAAGTAACTGTTTACCTTTATGGAAAATCAAAGTGCGGAAGCCTATAATAAAATTCAAATAAAAGTTCAACAGTAATCCAAACGATTACATCATGGATACATTGCTTCAGGTGAGCCATGATCCATCTCCATATCGAAGTAAGTCAACATAACCATAATTCGAAATCCAGCAACATAAGTCTTTACATCAAACTCCATGTGGGAGTACTCAAATCCAAATAAAGCAAATAGATTGAAGCCAAGGGAAACAATTTAGCACAACACATCAGGACCCAGTATACTTCCTCCCATCCGGTAACATGAGAGGTTGCACGAGCTAGTAGGCTCAATAAGTAAATCAACAGTTATCATCCCCTTATGGAAATCAAATATCAATAAGGGTTAGTATCATAGAGAAAAGTCAATACGAGTGTTTTAAGCATTAATGTAATGATGTGATATGAGACAAACAGATGTCCTATAATGAAATGCATCAATGACAACATTACAATTATGATAAGGTGCAATGTATGAATACTAAGCAAATATATCATGTTAGTGTACCTCACATGAAGCTTCTCATTCCAAACAAATTTAGGATCAAGGTCCCAGGGATTGCCGGAAGCCCCCTCTTTGTGCCGGACGCTAACCCATGGTACAAAGGTCACCATATGCTCATTTACGAGTGTATACTCAAGGAATAGAGAACCTGTATAGTTGGTCGCAAGCTTCCTACCCTAGTTTAAATGGGCCCTTTCACTCCACAGGTATATAGTCAACCTCATCTGGAGACCCCGCAAGGTTAGTCCGTAGATTTCCACCTCCTGGTTCACTTAACATTAAATATCAGCCTAGCATGTATGCATATTAACTAGGACCACGAATGAGAATTTCCAATGGAAGCTATCCACGTTCCCATACACGTGGATAATCTGATTGTGAGCCCTTATAAGTTTCCTATCATGTTCTACACAGGATACATAATTAAATTCACATAACAATCGTTGGATCACAATCCAAAAGTGAATTCCAAGGTAGGATGATGGTAACAATAGATCATGAAGCACTAAGTTGACTCCCCGTATGTAGGCTAGATGCCTTTAGGTCAAACTTGTCTCCGAAAACCAATTTCCGATCCATGGCATAAGCCCCACATCGTCCACCAAGAATCAAACCAAAATCCAAAACTTGTACCCCTGGACATGCCTCATCGATATGGTCACCGGTGGACCGGTACTCGTCAGTGGGGTTTTATAACACAAAACGGGCTCTGTCGGAGGCTCACCGGTGGATCGGTGACTACCGACAGGTCAAAACACTATAACTAACAGTGCGTCGATGGAGTTGACAGTAGACCGGTGCCCACCAAAGGTCAAATGTTTCCTTAAAAACGTACTCTGTCTGTATGCTTACAGGTGGACCGGTGCCTACCGACCACATCGTGATCTGGGGAAATTCTGGGTTATGGAAATCTAACTTTTGATCCCCAAATCGGATCTTCTCCATTCTAGACATTCATAATCAATAAAACTCAACATAATATGATTCAAACACGTAGAAATACCATTTTATCAAACATTAAAAACACATATCATAGATTCGGAATATCAATCACATTTCATAAATTTGGATTATGAAACCTTAGGAACATTAAACACATTGAGATCAGAAATCCATAAGAGGATCATACTGGAGAATCACTTACCGTTAGTTTGCTATCCGACGTGTGTGTGTGTGTGTGTGTTTTTCCTCCACTTGTATCTCCTTTCTGTCTTCCTCTTGCCTTTTCTCTCTTTCTAGATCTAGTTTTATCCTCCCTTCTCTCTCTTTCCCTCATTCTCTTCGCTTCACCAACCTCAAGCCCTAATCTCCCAACCCAAAACACTATTCACATTCTAGACGAAACCCTAATTTTTTACTTTATTTTCTCACCCAAATCACTTTCTAAACTCCTCTAAACCTCCCATATGCATAATCCATCTGATAAGGTAACAACCCACTAAGAATCCTTTCAAAAATAAAACTTATATTAATTTGAACTCCCTCCAATACATCCTACTCTAATTCTAACTAATTCAAACCTCAAGGTGAATTACTAAACCACCCTTAATCCTATAGCTAATGGCTCACACGACTAACTCAAATCTCAACCAATTTAATTTTTAGTTAATTCCTTCATAACCTCAATACTTCCCCTTAGTTGTACTTATTGTCCAAATTTCCATTTAATAACAAATGCAACCCAACTCTAAATTAATAGTCATTAATGTCCACATCTAAGACAATTGGTTCATGCATAACAATTCTAGTTTTATAAAATGAAGTTATCCTAATTGCTTATGACCATTCTTAGATAGACTAATCTGAGTTTCTATACATATTGGTTCGTATTTCCATGTCATGCTCAGTTAATCAATATAAATAAAATCTTATATTAAATTAAATAATTAATTACAGGCTTAGGGTCACTACAGTAACTTAACTTAGAATTGTTCTAGAAGAATTAGAGTTCCTAATTAGAATTGGATTAGGATTAGTAAGACTGAGATTAGTTTGGATATGATTAGAAGGATTCTAATTGGTTGGAGATCTTGGAGATAGGTTTCCAATTGAATTGGGATTTGGGAGATAGGCTGGTATGTTGGGATTAGAATGGGAGAGAAAGAAGAAAACAATAAAAGAGAAGGAAATAGAGGGGATCGTGTATAGCAAATTGAGAAGAGAGAGAATTGAGTTTTGTGAGAAGAAATAAAAAGAATAGATTTGAAAAAGATTGAGTGAAGAATTTGTGGTTTGTGGCTTTGGGTAAATTTGAGAATTTGGGAAAGAGAGAAGGTTGTGGCTAATATGGATATTGGAGGAATAAGAAGAAGAAGCAATTGGGGAAGAACACATAGAATCGAGCATCGGATCTAGTGTAGGACGTAAGTTGCAGTTCCTGTATAGTTCTCTTAGGATTTTGTGGTGGTTTGTATGTTTAATTTCATGATTTCCATGCCTTGAATGATTTCCGAAAATATGATTTCATTATAGTATGATTGCCATGAATTAGATGTATTTGATAATGTTTGTAGATCTTATATGATGGATTCCCAGAATTTTGTGTTATGAGATGTCCTAAGACTTGATTGCATCATAGTATGATTCCATGTTAATAGATGTGTTACTCATGCTAATTATATTCGTTATGTCAAGATAGTTGTTAGAATCATGCTAGACAGATCTAGTATGTTAATATAGGCATTTGAATTATGCTAGGTAGATCTAGTATTACGTTATGATAGATTTACAGATTTATATGTATTTAAGTGAATTAATCCATGTTAGACTTGATGTAATGATAATTGAATTGATTGGATATGATTACTTTAGTATATGATTGTAGTCTTGATTGCTAATGATCTCCAGGATAGATGTAAATTGAATTGGATGCCAAAGATCTAGGGTTTACTAACCTAGAACTAACTTAGACAGAAGGTCCCTTTGGTACCCACGGATACACCAGTAAGGATACCGACAGGGAGTATTTTATAGTTATATTAGGGTCATCGGCACCCACCGGTACACCGGTGAGGGTACCGATGAACCCCCTGCTCTATTTTCTACGGACATTTCTTTGGGGATTGAACCAATTAGACTAGGGACTTGACTATTAGGCTTGGGGTTGTAACCCCACACCTAATTGGATGATTGCAACTTGAGTTTAGACCATGGATGGAAATGATTGAACCTTGCTAACACATGATTTGTTATTGTGCTGTAATTGTGATTGATAGTGCATACGTGCCATGTGTTGTGGTTGTATGCCATGTATGCCATGATTGTGATTGATTGTGTATAATGGATAGGATTGTAATGGACTGTACATGTGTAGCAGGATTCTGATTGATTATGCATGTATGCTTTAGGGTGGGATTCTAGTGTTGGTATCCTAAGGATGATCCTTGTATCTAGGCACATGGATAGCTTCTGAAGGATGTAATCACCGGAGATTCTACTGTTAGTGATATGATTGAATTTGTTGAACATGTAGTGCTTGAATTATTGTGATTGATTTTGCATGCTGGTTGGAAAGGATTCCTGTGACAGCCTCCTAAGGATTATTCGTGTGTATGGGCGCACAGATAGCTTCCGAAGGGTGTTATCACCAAATATCCGACTGTTTGTTGAAATTATTGTTGTGGGTAAACGTCCTCTGTGAAGGTCTCCCAGGGTTAAAATCCCAAAATGCTAAATGGGTAAACATCTTCTTTGAAGGCCTCCCTGGGTGTTAATCCCTAAATGTTCAGAAATAGCTAAGGGAATGGAGCCCGGGTAGGTTGAAAGTCCTACGGAACCATGCTGTACAACATGGGATTAAAAGAGTTAGTATTCAACTGTATTAAAGTGAATACCTTGTAATTGTTATTGCTTGATATGAGAGTCTCGTCCAGCTGTATTAAAATGGATGCCAAGGTAACTTGGAACCGGTTAATCACTAGGAATTGCTTGTATTGTCTTGTGAATATTGTGGAGCTTGTGATTGTTGCCTTGTTGATATTGTTGATATGATTGTTATTGACTTGTTAGCATACAGATATTGACTTGAGATTTACTTGTTGGTATTATATTGTTGATATTGTGGAGTTATGATTATTGGATTGTTAGCATTATATGACTTGGAACTTGTTGATATTATGGTTATGAACTTATTGCTACTATTTCTACTGCTGATATGATGAAGTATACGGTATGGACTGGTTAGTATGGTAGAGTGTATAACATGTTAACATTGTGTAGTTAGTAAGGATTGCAATTTGCTGATATTGAATATGTGATTATGATAATACTATGGTTATGAATTGATTGGATATAGTAGTTGTGATAGTATATGGTTATAATGGTAGGCATTGATTTGATATTATGGCTATGATAATATATGATTCCGATGCTAGGATTGATATGATAGTGAGCATTATATGTTGTATGCATTCCATGTTATTCCATGACTATAATATTTTCTGATGTGATATCATGCGATTGTATGATTTTCATGATGATTGCCATGATATTGTATGTTTTCATTGATTAACTTTGTTCCTTGAGGATGGTTGTCTGGTTGTTTCTTACTATGCATTCCAGGCTCACGCAACCTATTATGTTGCAGGTTAAGGAGGATTGAGGGACCGTGTGGACTAATGTTGTTGCTATTTGATTGTTGATTTGGATATATAGATTACAATTCATGTAATAGGGATAGATTAGTGATAATTGATTTCTATAATTATTAGCCCTTATGAAGCCACAATTTGGATTTGAATATAGTTTGTTACTTTCACATTTTGATATTTGTTTACATGAGACTAAATACTCGTGTAGGGGTTATATTGTTTTGTTGTGATTCATGTTCCCTGGATGGGAACCCGAAGGTCTCGCTTCGTGATCCATGACAACCCGCATAGGGATTCAGGACACTTGATCTATGGTGTGACACCACATATTATAGCTTACGAAAATTATGATTGTGTGTGATGAATCGAGTTTCCAATAGTACAACCCACCAATCACAATTGGTCAAAGTCAAACCTGACAGTTGTTTACTGAAATTTTAAATTAACTCCTAATCTTTGATTATTTGGACATTAACCCTATTATTTTTTTTGAGTTATTACAGTCTACCCTCCTAAATAAAATTGCGTCCTCGAAATTCGCTTACCTTACAGGAAACGTTGAGGATACTTACCTTGAATATATTTCCCAATAAAATTCCAACTCTTGCTGAATTCAAACAGTACCTTCGTTCTCTTCACTTTGTAGTTGTTCCAAAGCATAAACCTTTCCTTGTTGAGTCTGTTGCTGTTGTACCGGTTTCTGATTCTGTTGGTAGTGGAGTTTTGGTACGCCTTCTTGTTGTCCTTGTGATGAATTCTGCTGAGGCTTCTTTCACAACCAGCAATCTCTTTGGTGATGGCCAAGTATTCAACAGTTAAAACACCTTATGTTCGTAGTATCAAGGGTTGGAGTGTTCATTGGTTCTAGTGTCCTTCGCCTCTTCTGAAATTTCTCTCAATTGTGGTAGTTTATGAAATTTGTAACTCTTGCATTGTTCCTTTCATTCTTTAGGTCTCAAATCCTTTGGAATTATGGTATATCCTTTTCTACCTTACGAGCACAATCCACTACTTCATGACACTTGGTGAATTCTTGTACAGTTAATCTGCTCCTGATGTTGTACCTTAGTCCACTTTCGAACCTAAATACCTTCTTTTCTTCTTGGTAAATTGTGATAATTCTGTGAACTTTGCTGTGTACTTCGATATAGTCATCAATCCTTGCTATAGCTTCATGAATTCTAGCTCCGGTTCGTTTCTAATAGTTTTATAAAAATACTCCAAATAAAATCTCACCTTCAAGTCGGTCAAATTTTTAATTGGTACTATTTCCTAGAGAGATTTCCACCACCTCCTCGCTCCACCATCTAGTATGAATGCAGCAAATCGAACCATCTCTTTGTCATCCACTTCCATAACTTCAAAGATGTATTCCAAAGAATCTATCCATGCTTGTGCTTCCATCGGATTGGTTGAACCTTTGAAAATAGTAGGTCCAAGCTTCTTGAACTTCTCAATGCTACGAGTGTTCTGTTGTGCTCAGATTATCGTGGCATTGATTGAGATTGAGCTTGTGATTGTTGCATCATCGCAACCATCTCTCCCAATGCTTGGAAAACTCCAACAAGTTGTGGATCTTGATCATCACCTCTGGTTGGACTAGCACTCGTATTACCTCTTCTTCTAATATCCAGTCTGAAAACACAATGATTAGTAAGTCTGTAAACTAAAGGGAATCTACTTACACTTAAGTTGGCAACCAATGTTAGTAATAACAATCAGCACGAAGAAAACTTTTGGAATATCATCACAAAGAAAACTTCTGGAATATCATCGTACAAAAATGTCACGCCCCGGATCCCGATACCCAAATCTCTAGGTGGGTCGCACGGATCATGAGGTGAGACCTTTGGGTTCCCAACCATGGAACGAGGCTAGCAACAACAACTAATAATAAAAGTCTAATAATCGCTTTCATTAAAATCAAATTGGAGTACGGAAGACTACATACATAAATCAAACTTGGCTTCAGAAGAGGCTACAACTCTTAAATCCATAACTCAAAACAACCCTATTAAATTGTTCTACTAATAAAACAGTAAATAAGAAAATCCAACCAAGCTTCTCATCCACCTCCAACCAGTAGTCCACTCTAACCTGCAGCATGAAACGTTGCAGTGAGCCTGGAATACCCATATAAGATACAGTTCCGATAACCATCCTCAGAGAGCACGTTAGTCCAAACAACATACAACATCATGGTAATTATCATACAAATCATACAATCATGTTATCACATCAGAACATACTAGTGTGAGGGAACAACATGGAATGCATACAAGATATATATAACACACTATCATATCAGCTCCTAGCATTACAATCATATTCCATCGTAGCTACTATATCATATCGATTCATAACCATAGCATCAACATAATCATATATATAAGAAAACAATCATCCTTATATCTCAAAAATATCAACATTTCGTACTTTCCATAATACCAACTAGTTCACAAACACGTACTCCCTCATAGCAGCAAGTCTATAATATCAACAATTAAACATATGCAACAATATTCACAAGTCTAATGCCAACAAGTCACCATTCGATCTCCACAACATTACCACAATATCCAACTATTCCACAACATCCACCATACAAGATCCATACCAGACCAATAAGTTAATACCATCAACTCCACGATGTCGTAATCAAATGCATGCATGTGAAAGATGAGTAATGAATGAAGAATAATCCAAAACATGACAAATACAACAAGATATTATGAATGCAAAATGAATGCAAGTCTAATGCGGGTTTCATAGCCGGTGCCAAGTACCACATACTTGGTGCTGCTAGCATAAAAACGAGTCCCACAACATTTAGGGATAAACACCCACAAAGGTATTGCGTAAAGACGATTTCTACACATTTAGAGATTATTACCCAAGGGGGTCTTGCGTAAAGACGAGTCCTACACATTTAGGGGTTACTACCTAAGGAGGTCTTGCGTAAAGATGAGTCCCACACATTTAGGGATTACTACCCAAGGAGGTCTTGCAAAAAGACGAGTCCTTCACATTTAGGGATTACTACCCAAGGAGGTTTTGCTTAAAGACGAGTCCTACACATTTAGGGATTACTACCCAAGGAGCTCTTGCGTAAAGACGAGTCCTACACATTTAGGGATTACTACCCAAGGAGGTCTTGAGTAAAGACGAGTCCCATGACATTTAGGGATTTCTATCGAAGGAGGTCTTGCATAAAGACGAGTCCCATCAATAATAACATGTACGCATCGCCCAGTTGGCCAGACCAACCATCATGACAGCCAGTAGGATCGTAGGCGATAAGTATCTTCCAAAGCTATTCAGAGCCTATATCACCCGAACAATCCTTAGAACCACATCACAAGTATCCTTTCCACAATCAGTCGGATTTTCAGTGATAACATCCTTCAAAATCTGCCCGGGGCCCATACACCCAAACAATCCTTAGGAGGCCGTCAAAAGAACCCTTTCCATGGCATTCATGCATAATCAACAATAATCATCTCATGCATAATTGTCATGACCCAAATTGGAATCCTCGTTGGAGGTTCATAATTTGGATTCGCAACCTTCACCCCAAACAAAACTTGGGAGTGGCAAGCGATATCTAGCCCAAAAAGGTTAGATAAAACGGATATTAAATAAGATGTAATTCATGAGATATTCGAATTTTTTTAAATAATATCCAATATGATTACTTATAATACAAGCAACGAAAAATATAACAGTCTAGTATTTTCAAATCAATTCCTACTAATAATTTAGGTAAAAACCTAAATAAGATTCTAAAGAAGATTAATGTCTATAGGAGATAAAATATCAGTCGCAAGAATATATATATATATATATATGTATATATATATATATAACTTCATACAAAGGAGAAATACTAAGGTGAAATGTACATTCAACTCCAAATGGTAAACAACTGATAGAAAGTATATATAATACAAGACCGGGATTTGTTGAAATCTAAATAAACGTTTATAAAATGGAAATCTAGATTAAAGACAATTGTAACTATTATATTCCATCAATAAACATGAATCACAACAGCATCTTCATTAGGGCTTAATCTCGATCTTCAGCTAACATACCTGAAATGTGGTTGCTATAAAGCATAAGCTACACTAGCCAATAAGTAAATAATTTCACAATTATGCCATACTAAAGTAAAGTCAAACCCTTTCTCTATAAATCTAGTTCACACAACAAGAAATACAAATGACATGAAATGTGATGCATGAGGTCAATTAATAATTTTAATGCATGAGATGTAACAATTATTTGAAATCCTACATGCTGTGCACTTAACACGTAAAACCACCACATGTGATTAATTCAAATATTCTAATATGAATATTGTCTACATGGAGTCCACATAAATTAATCATGCATATGATTCGGCTATTGGGTATCACCAATGTGAACATCCCTTACCTATCATCTTTCCTCGTGTCTTTTGGAATCGTCACTTAAGGCATCCCGCACCATGGGAGAAAACAACCATTAACCATCTGTCTATGTATGTTCCACACTTGATCGAGTCGTGCTACTCAGGGAGGTATCACCATTGTGAACTTTCATCCCCCCAATACATAGTAGGAGTAAGCAGACTATTCTATGTACTGGATCATAGTTTCACGGTGTTTCAACCGAGAGGACACAAGTGCCACTATTTTTAATCAGCGGGGATGCTTAGATCTCAAGGTATCACCAATGTGAACATCCTCTGTGAATCATACCTAGCAGAACCTCTGATATATTGGATATTGAGCATCACTAATGAGAACTGTCACGACCCGAACTCTAAAACGTGTCTCACACACATGTGAGCGGGGCTTTAGAACTCCAAGCCGGACTCTCACCCACTACAATCCAAACCCATACTCATCATGGGTGGAAAACCATAGTATATAACAGAGAATCCTAAGACAGATAGGATACGCAGCGGAAAATTAAAATAAAGAACATGTATAAATAGATATAACATGTATCAAATACGAAATATCATAAAACGTCTCCTCATGCCACAAACGGCCCAAGTAAGGGAACATAATAAACCCCTGACAAAAAGATAAGGGAATCCAAGAATAAACAAGTATATAGACAAATATACTGGAATCACATGCTCCCATCCTCTTAACCTCTCAATACATATAGACCAATAAATAATGCACAAAAAGAATCAAAATGACGCCCATGGTCTCCTCCTTGTCAGACTCAACAATCTCGACCATAGTCCTCGTCTTGCCTAAATCAATTTGGATTTATAATGTATATATATAGTCCCCCATGGGACACCAGAGTCTTTACTCTCATTTGGGTCTCACTCTAAAGCTCAAGTATCCTAACAATTGCCCTCTCGTCCTTATCAAAGGAACTAGGGGTAGTTTGTGGTCCGAGTCCTCACAAGGACTATACATGCATGTATGGCCATTAGAAGCATGGAATTAGCAAACAACTACATGATTATGTCACCATCATATAACATTTCCACTATGCTTCAATCATAAAGTATGTATGAAAGGAAAGCATGTAATACAAGTCTCATAGTCGTACAGAGATGTGAAGTGAAAGTATGTAACATTAGTCACTCACATGCCTCATTCATGTAACAGATATGAAATGAATGCACATAGCAATAGCCACACAATCCTTAAATGAAACAGGACGAAATTCACTTTAGAATTTCCCCTAAATTCTCATTCAAATGCTTGCCTTGTTGGGTCCTGTCGGTGGGCTAATGTACCCAAAGACTAGGGCTAAATTTGCGCTGTCGGTGAGTCCTTCGGCGGACCGACGCACTCACCCACGCCCATCAGCGAGTGTAGTCTATTCCGCCGACAACTCGCCGACCCCCAAGTCCATAAATCATGCTCTCATCGGTGGGTCCCATCGGTGTCACCGATGGATCCCCCGATGCCCACCGGTGAGTCCATTGGTGTCACTGACGACTTACTGACCGCCAATATCCAAAAAGACATACTCCCTGTCAGCGAGTCAGTTGGGGGAATATTGCACTCACCGAAAGGGACCCCTCTGTAACTCTTATAGTCGGCTGGTCTGTCGGTCTCATCGTCCACCAACTGACAAGGAATCTAGATCATTCCTCACCGGTCTCACGCTCAGTGTGTGTGATTTCACCACTGCCTCCGTCGGCGCACCGACAGACGCAATTCTGGGTTTTCTTGCCCAGAATCGCACCTGTACAAATTCTAAGTCAAAACCACCTATGGTTCTTCTTTTTTTTGGGCAAAATAGGTTTAAAATACAAGTTTAACACAATTATTCATCACATATGCTAATCTCAAACAATCATGAACATCTAACATGAAAATCAAAGAGAAATACACCTCAAATACACATTTCAGCAAGTTTGACCTAAGTTGAGCATGAAATCCATTCTCATTCCATTACATGTTCAACAAATCAACAGATAAACATGAATAACATTCACATAACATGTAACCATCAATGATTTCACACATTCAAGGAAAACACACACAAAATCCCAAGATAAAACACTATACATGCACACAATGCACTTACTTGTTTCTAGAAATTCTGAAAGCACGAAAATGGTGGAGGTGGTGCCTTAGTAATGGTCTTCTTCTTCTTCTCCCCTTATTCCTCCTTGAAGCTCTCCAACAAGCTTTTGCAACAAAACACAATACAACAATGAGCCTAGGGTTTAGACCTAACCCTATTCTCTAAAGAGGGGAAAGGATCTCAACCCTCGACTAACCTCTTGGACGGGAGAGTTAATCTCAACCATCCAAGATCTTTAAAGAGAGAGGGTTAGGGTGCAGGGCAAAGAACACAACAAGTGTTCTTAAGGGATGGCCACATAAATTGCCAAAATGCCCTTAAGAACGTAGAAATTACCGAAACGCCTCAGATTATGAGAAATAGCAAATCTAAGGGGCGTTACGACCTATCCCCATAAAATGGATTTCGGCCTCGAAATCAACATACCTGGTCCTCAAAGAGGTAAGGATACTCCCGGCGGATGTGCTCCTCAAGTTCGTACGTGGCATTCGACTCGCCGTGGTGGCTCCACTGAATCTTCAACATCGGGGTCACCTTGGTCCACAAAACGCTATCCTTGGGATCCAAAATCTTCACCGGGGCCTCTTCATAAGAAACATCCTCACGAATGGATATAGTCTGCCAATCAATGATGCTCGAAGGGTCAGGATGATACTTCCATAGCATAGCACGTGGAAGACATTGTGAACTTGTGACAAGTCCGGCGGTAGAAGTAATCTATAGGCGACTTCCCCCACTCTCCTGGTAATCTCGAACTGTGCCACGTATCTCGGAGCCAGCTTCCCGAAACAGAATACTCCTCTCATCAGGGAATCCTTGAGGAATATCCAATCTCCCACTTCAAACTCTATCTTGCATCTCCTCGTGTCGGCTGATTGTGGATTTTTTTAAACCAAATAATAATAATACCACTCGCAATAGGACGAATCTTTGCAGATAGGGCTAT
>JAUPMG010292531.1:0-17433 GCA_031762675.1 Pachysandra terminalis | reverse complement strand
CCCGGCCTGTGCGCACCAACTCGCCCCTGCCTCCCTTTCTGTCGCCGCATGCCCAGCCGCACCCTTGTGTGTCCCTGCTCCTTGTCGCGCCAGCCCTCGCCCGTCGTCCCTACCATTCCCTTGCCGCGCACCAGCTCACAAGTCGCACCCCTTGCCCGCCGCATCCCCTGTCTACTTTTTCCCTTCTTCTTCTCCTTCTTCTTCCTCTTCCATTCGTCTCATCCTTCCCCTGTTTTCCCTCTCCATCTTCTCCTGTACAAGACAAAACCAGAAAATCCTTTTCAATCTCCTCCCCAAAAAGAAAACATAATAACAAAACAACCCCAAAGATAAAAACCCAAGTCCAAAAACCCCCTTTAACCAAATCCCTTAACTCAAGCCCAAAAATCTGAACCACTATACCGAACCTCCCAAAAGACCCTGAACCACTAAACCAAACCCAAATCAACCCAGACCTAACCAACTCCCTAAACCCAAACCCCTAAACCGAGCCAAACAGAACCTTAACCCAAACCTAAACCAAGCCTGAACCACTAAGCCAAACCTAATCTAAACCCAAACCAACCATCTAAACCCTCTTGAACCAAACCCAACCAAACCAATCCAAATCAGACCAAACCAATCCAAACCAGCCCAAACCCATCCAGAAAACCCCCAAGCCAAAAATTTTGGACTTAAGGCCCTGTTTGGGAAAAATTAGAAAAAGAAAGTGCTTAATCTTCATTTGTTGCTGCCATCTCTCAAGTCAAGGTTTGCCAAGGAGTTCAAACTGAATAACATTTCCACCTACTATTTGATACAGGTAATGTTTATTTTTTTTATCATTTTATGAATTTTATTTATTATTTTCTTTTTATTTATTGAAAACAGTTCTCTATGACCTTTTCCTGTTTAAATAATTTTATAATAATCTGTAGTTATAAATTTTGAGAATTATTTAATTCATTAGAAATTAGGTTTAGTGATTGGCTTATGAAAATTAGAAGCATGGAATAAATGTCATTGTGTGAATTTTAGTTAATTTCCAAACTCTGATAATCTGTTTTTACAGTTTTTAATAATATAGGAGTTTTTATTTATTTAAAATAGCTAGGATTTGAATTAGGACTTGAAAGTTTTATAGGATTCTGGAATTCATGTAAATAACTCCCAGTAAATATTTTGAACCCTAATAAAGTTTCTGAGATGTATTTGTAAAATTAGTTTCATTTATTAGCCTAATTTCACAGATTTTTAATTTTTAAGTAAAAAATAAATTTAAATTACACAAAAATTTTATTTTGTCTCATGAATTTTATCTAATATTCCTTAGGGTGTTTTCAGTTTAAATTTTATTTTTTCATATTTTTTTGTATAAAAAGTTTAATAATTGTAATCATTTTGCTATGTGTATTTAACACTTTATGATTTTCTTAATTTGGCCAAATAATTTTGAACCGGGAGAGGACGGTGCGTAACACCTTCCCAATCTCTCAAATAAACCCCCTTACCCGAATCTGGTTAGACCGACCTAATTTCACAATTTCGTAATCGTTCAATCAAACTAGGTGAACATTCACACCCAAACTCAATGGATGGTGACGACTCCAAAATAACCCGATCGACCTAGGGTCCACCCGACCGGGGGGTGATCACACCAGGTGAGTGAGAAGCTAACAATCCCGTAACCTCCTTCTGTTTTATAGGGTCATTGAGACCCCTAGTGTTCCAGCATAGAAGGCTGACCATTAAAACAGGTGGGTGAGGGGATTACAGCTCCAGTCAAGGTAGACTCCTACTCCTTTGCAGCATTGGGGGGGAAATTAGTGTCCAACATATTTGCATCTTCAACATCCATGGGAATGCTGAATTTATTATTATATGAGCTAAGGACTTGAGCAGAATTAGTATTGGGGATTATAATGACCTCCACTGCACTGTATTGACTTGGCAGGACTTGATTCTCAGAAGTGCTAGGAGCAAGAGTGTTGGGAATTGATTCCTTATCATTACCACCTCCAGAGGAGTCAACAGACAAATCAGGGGTGCTCTGTGCTGTACTGATCCTGTTATGGTGATAGATTCCTTCTTTAGGTGCTGGGGGGGGGGGGGGGGGGGGGTTAGTTTTTTCTCTTCCAGATTACTATTCAGGTTCACCACCCTTCTAGTGGGTATCCACTTCTTGGGTACCTTATCAAGGACATAACGGGCCTTTGTCCCATGGCCAAAGCACTTGTAATGAGTACACACCTGGGGTTTCCACAAATACTCTACTTCAATGTCAATGAGTTCCTCAATCAGATTGTTGCCTAATATATTGAGTGAGAAACTGTTTGGGAGTTCAGAATCAGTGTTGATTTCAACACAAACCTTAGCATAGTTCATCTGAGATAGGTTCTTGGTGTGTGTATCCACATTAAGGGGGACACCAATAGCACTAGCTACATAACTGAGACCTTCTGAAGTCCAAAGCTCCGGAGGAACATTGAAAAGCTTAATCCATACTAGAATTGTGTTGAGGCTCTCTTTAAGCAAAGGCATCATAGACCTCCACTCTCTCAGTATAAGGAGTTTGCCAGCTAAATGCCAAGGACCCGAAGCTTGGACCTTATCCCTTACATCCTTGCTGGAAAACGAAAGAAATAAAAGCCATTATTGTTGGATGTTACTTCAGCATTACTAAGTTTTCCCTATAACCTCTGGGCAAAGGTTTTCACCACACTTATAGGTAATCTCTTGTCAAGGAAATGCCCCACCAAAGTACCTTCCCACAAAGATGTGCCAACATCTAAAACCTCCTTTGGGGGGCAAACCATCAACCTACCATCCTTAAAGGTAGGGAGAAGTAAGTCAATTTTGTGTGGGACGGGGGAGCTGAATTAGCGAATAGCGAGGACCATGCCCGAGGAGCATGGGAGGTTGATTGTGCTAGAAGGGAAGGGCTCAGTGAAGACAAGCCTATCGGACCAGGAGGTGACTTGGGAGGAAGCTCGCAGGACTCAAGTATAGGCAGTAGGACAGTAAGTGGATTTCCAGAGGAAAAAGCCTAAGCAGGGGAACAGGGGGGCACAACAGAAGGAGAGAGGGGTAACCCCAAAGCAACACCCTTACTTACCAAAGCAGGTAAAGTCCCAGGGCTGTATTGCCTGCCATCAGGACCAAAACACAGGGGGTGACAGATTGGCAGTCAGGCCATTGCCAAGTTCATAAACAGGGGTAATCAAGGGGGCAGACAGGCCTGGAGAAGAAGAGGCTATATTCAAATACTGAGGGGGGCTACCCTTGCCCACTCCAACAACACTTACAACCAAATGAGGAAATGAGATTGGACAGGTCAGAATACCCTG
Source organism: Pachysandra terminalis (assembly GCA_031762675.1). Classification (NCBI taxonomy): domain Eukaryota; kingdom Viridiplantae; phylum Streptophyta; class Magnoliopsida; order Buxales; family Buxaceae; genus Pachysandra; species Pachysandra terminalis. The sequence goes on along the minus strand of JAUPMG010292531.1, from coordinate 14,107 downwards.
AGGAGCACAACCAGCTACATAATCAGCTACATCAGATTGGCGGGAAACGGGGGAAGAGTTGAAATGTTTTGAAGTGGTACGGGTAAAACCCCCAAGACCCGACCCGGAACCGACATCCCGGGAGGGAGAAGAGGAAGATCCAGGGAGAACCAGACTCATCGGAGCACCGGACGAGCTCGGCAGGGAAGGAGGAGAAGACTGAGAAGGAGAAGAGGAAGAGAAGGCAACCAAGGGGGGAGGATGGGAGGGGGGGGAAGTGAGGAGGTCGGATCCGCACTCGAAGGAGGAGAAGAAGCGGCTAGAGCAAAGGAGGAGAAGAAGCGGCGGGAGCAAAGGAGGGATGAAGCTGAGCAGGTGCATGAGCAGAAGGGGGGGACGGAAGGATGGAAGAAGGTTTGGGTTGAACAAGAACAAGTTTAGGGAGGACAACAGATGATGAAGAATACCCTGAGACAGCTGAGAGAGCTCGAGCTGCCCGAGTGAGCGGCTTTGAAGAGGGGACAGAAAAGGCAGGGGAAGAAGTGCCTGCAGGGGAGGAAGATTTACGGTTTTTCCTCCCCATGAGAACCAGGCCAAGAGAGGAAGGGATAGTGACAAGGAAGCAGTTCAGTTCCGACGTCGGACGCACGCCGGAAGTGGAGAAGGACCGGGGGGCAAGGGGGAGCAAGGGAGAGCAAGGGGACCGGGGACTTTAATACTTGCTTTTTCAATAAAATGAAAATCCTATTCTACCCTTAAGACCTTTGTACACTTAGTGTGCATCCTTGCACACTTAGTGTGCAACCCTTGCACTACCATCACCACAACCCACCACCACCACCTACCCCACCACCACCCAGCACCATCTCCACCACCACCTGGCACCACCACCACCATTGCACACTAATGGTGGGTGGTGGTGGGGGTCGATGGTGGGTGGTGGTGGTGGTGGTGGTGGTGGTGGCGTGGTGGTGGTGGTGGTGGGGTGGGGTTGGGTGGTGGTGGGTGGTGGGTGGGTGTGGGGGTGGGTGGTGGTGCAGGGGATGCACACAACGTGTGCAAAGGGCTTAAGGGTAGAATAGGTATTTTTAATTTTTTTAAAAAGCAAGTATTATAAAAAAAAATACTAGATATATCCTCTATAAGACCAAAATGCAATTATGTGAGCATTTTGATACTTACGAGGTAATTTAACTTGGTCAATATACCTTTTGGTATATGGGCAATTTTCCCAAGGTTTATTAGAGTTTAAAAAGGAAAAAGGGTTTTGTACTTTCTTTCCTTCTCAAATCACCGATTTGGTGAAAGCTATCCCCGTTCTAGTTGTGGTGCACTCTTTTAGCTGAGGTCGAGATATCTAGGTGACTTTGTCCACGGCGGCTTTGTCTGGAGTGATGTTATACGAGGTGGCCCTACCCAAGGTAACTATGTCTGGGCTGACCTTGTTCGGTATGAACTTATTTGGGATTATTTAGGAGTTTTACAAGAAAAAGAGAAAAAAAAAATGAGTACTCGACGTGGCAAAGCTTATGGAATTGGTATGTCATTCAACTAAAATAATAATGTCATGAATGGCAATTTTTTAAAGTTTGCAAGCCATATTGCACATGATGTAGGAGCAACAAATTACTCGTCAAGTTAGAGAATCTAAAGATCCAATATTGATAATGTCGAACAAGTTGTATCCCAAGTTGAAAATGAACCAAATAAAAGACTAAAATGATGTAAAGAAGATTTTTCAAAATCAAGCCACATTGCCTTGACCAGGATCACATAAAACCCTTTTGGAAGAACTCCTACTAGGTGTGAAAGGTAAATTTTTTGAATTGACCATTATAAACTGTAAGTTACAGATGATGGATTTGGAGATCAAAAATTACGTGTAGAAGCAACCTATTTTCATGAAAATTTAAATCGAATCTAATCCATTTTAGCAAGCATGGAACACAACAGCTCAAATCAAATCTCCTTAACCTAAAAAAATGTTAGATAAAGAAACGTGAGCTACGACGAATTCGTAAGTAGAAACCTTGTATAACTCATTTAAAACAGATATAATATATCACACATCATGGCATAAAAGAATTATACAAGATATCATCCTCATATATAAGAAAATACATGAGTAAATATGATTGTGAAGATGAATGATGTAATGGGGATGCAATCAATCATATGAGATATTCAATATGGGATGTGATGAATACAAGTCCTATTTCTAATGTATGGACTGTGCTCAAGTTCGTGCTAAGCTTGCCTCAATAACCCTGATCCTCACATATTTTAACCTAATGTGCAAAACTGACCCTACTCATTTCCTTCAGGGTATCACAACCCAAGCGAAACCAAGCCCTTAAGGTTCCATCTCAAATGGAAACCCCACACATCATTTCTCCACATGCTCACTTAACACTTCCCATCCCACAATCATGTTATGAATGCAATCACATACCTGAATTCTGAGTTGCTGTCTCAGCATCATCACATGTCATATGCATCTCATATGCATGAATCTTGACCAAGGACTATGCTCATGTCCATGTTAGCCATTCCATAATAGTACATCATCACATGCCATAAGCATCTCATATGCATGTATCTTGACTAAGGACTATGCCCACGTCCATGTCAGCCACTCCACAATAGCACAACCATTGCACAATAGAACATTTTCATCTCATTCATGTGCTTTATCTCAAGTTAGCAAATAATTCTCATTATGCATAAACATTCCACATCCATGATTGACTACAGTAATCACACATACTCATGCATTCATGATCATGGCATTTATAACCTCAATTTCATTCATCAAAAATTCCCTCTTCATATGCACAAATAATTCTTAAATGTGTCTCATAGCATTGTACAAGAAGCATCACTCAAACATATGTTATAATGCATTTCAAAATCTGTATGATTGGGGTCTTCGATTGACTGAAGTTCACACTTCGGTGAACCAAACCCTTCCTCCGTTGACTGGATCTAATCTTTTTTCTTTTTGACTGTAAGATCCAATTTGTATTAATGAATGTGAAAAAAATACATTGCTTAGATACCTGCCACAACAGGTGGACAGACTACATCACTACCACTAGGTACACGAGTACACATAAACTAGAAACCAAAATAGTGAATAAACCTAGCTAAACCACCAATATAAATCTGCTGAATGGGAGCAGTAGCAGTGCCATCCCAATCACCCAGCAAACCATTTTTTTTTTTTTTGGTAAAATCACCCAGCAAACCTAGCAAGTCAGATAATGTAACAACTCAAAAATTTTAATAAAGTGGTTTTGAGGTAAAATATAATTTTCAAAAATCTAGGATTAAAAATGTAATGTTTTAGGAGTAAGTGAAATTTATTTCGGTGGAAATTATCCTATTGGGTAATATACATGGAACACTTTGTATGAGCACACACCATAGCGTATCTTATAAAAATCTGAACCTAGGGTGGGGATTCATTCTTACTTAAGACAAGCTAATCAAGGGTTGAGATTAAAAGAGGGTAAGAATAAAAGGGATGAACTAACCCTAATTCTTTTTTGTGTTTGTCGAGAAGAGAAAGGAAAGAGAGCAAGAAGAAGAACAAGAAGAGGAAGAGGAAATCTACCAAGAGGAGAGACCTTGAAGAAGTGAAGATCAAGAATAAGAATTCGGCATCTCGTCAAGGAAAATGCATTGTGTGCATTCATTGTGAATGATTGGGGTTTCTCTATGTAGAAATCATGTGATTGAAGTTTCTTAAGCTCATTTGCAGAATTCATGACTTGAGTTTGGGTTTATGTGCATTATTCATGTTTAATTTTGCTCACGATGTTAAAATTAGGTTTTATGAGGTGTTTGACTTCAAATGAATGATAGAATGAGATTTGACTTGTTTAATATAGTATAGAATGCTTAGATTGTGTTTTCAGAACTTATCTGAGCTTGGGTGTTGATTTGGGTAAGAATTGAAGTTGTTGAAAAAATCCAAAATTCGCGAGATTCCGTGCTGTCGGTGGACCGACGAGTCCACCAAAGCTATTGCTATGGAGGGGGCACATCGGTGGACCCATCGGTATACCGATGAGTTTGCCGACGCCCATTGGTTTTGGTTTGAGGGTCATTATTGGTGGACTTGTCGGTACACCGAAGGTCCGCCAATGGGGCATATCATGTGCTGTTGGTGGACTCGTCGTCATACCAACAGAGCCACCGACAAAGTTTGTTGGAGTCCCGTTAGTGGGGGTCGATCTGCTGACCAAGCCACCGACGGAGCATTGTTGTGCTGTGACAAGGGGGAACTTTTAGAGTGTTGTTGGACCGGTGAGTCCACCGACTAGTACTAGATTAGTTCATTGTATGGAGACTCTTAATGATGTGATTGATTTAGCATATGATTATGCAATTGAAACTGTAAGAACTTAATTGAATAGACTTACATGAATTAGACTGGTAATTACTATTCCTTGCATGTGATTAATTAGAATTGAACTCATGTGTTATAAATGTCATGTTAACTGTTCTCATTGAAATCCATTTCATTATGTAATTGAGATTACTTCTCCTTGATTGTGGTTAATTATAGTTGGATGTGAATATGATTGATGTTATGATAAATGCTTATGCAATTTCATTTAGTTGTTCGTTATAGCACCATCATGATGAGATAAATGTTGCTATGCGTTACATGTAGATGCTTGATAATAGCATGGATTATTGTGGACATACATGCATGGTGGTTCCATATGTGAGACCTGAACACTAGACCAACTTTGGATTCTCGTAAGAAGAACTAAAAGAATAATGTGAGAGATTTGGACTCAGTGAAGAGTACTAATGAGAGTTGACATCTATGGAGTCCTGTGTGGACTTAAGTAAACCTCTATAATGATTGGGTGAGGGATTGAATATCCCAATAACCCGATGACTGATCTGAGTGATCTCATTACATGTATCATCTGACTGATAGATGTGAACTGGATGTACCACGTGGGAGGTTCTATGTGATGCCCTGGACACATCCACAAGGGAAGTTCTATGTGATGCCCAGATGTGTTCCCATGATCAAAAATAAAGGTGGGACATTGGTTTCCCATGGGTTGAAAGTCACTAAAACTGTGTTGTACACACAGAATCCACTTGGAGGGCCTTAGACAAAAATGGTGCATGTGATCTGTGCGATTCACGTGGCCTCAGTGGAGATCAAGCGTGCACATTAGTAAAAGCATACATTTGCATTTCACGTGTTTGTAATAGCCATCTTATGTGACGAATGGATTAGATTTTCATGTCTTTGATGCAAGGAATGAACTATTGCATTGTATCATGGTACGACACTCATTCTCATAGTGAACGTTCTCATGTCACACCATATTTGCACATTGTATTTACTGAGCATGTAGCTCAAGCCTTTCTGGCTCCTAACATTTTAGGTGAACCGGCTGAAAAAGATAGATTGTCGAAGTAGATGTTGTGAGGACTTGGAATTGAAGACTTAGTTTCTTTTGTTTAATTTTATTTTCAGACTATGTGTATTTGGTTGGAGTATTTGGACACCTTTGATAGTTGGGTAGTGTTGTTAGCCTTTGCTTGTACCTTTTGGCTTTGGTGTTGTTGATCTCGAACCATGTTTGGGTTGGAGTTATATATATATATATTCTTCCGTTGTTATTTTCCATTCAAGGTAATTGTTGGAGTATTAGTGTTATTATGGGTGTATTATCCCTTAGTAGTGAGTAAAGGAGGGGTGAGAGTCACACTTGGGATTCAGGAATATACCCCTAGAAGTAGGGAGGTATACCCTAGAATTCGGGATTTGACAGAGTGGTATCAAAGCTTAGAATTTAAATAAATCTTAGAAACGCGGGATAAGGTAAGTTAGAGGAAATAAGAGTAATGGGAGATGTAGGTAAGGGGGTAGATATGTAAGATTGGGGATAAGGATTGGTTGTTTGTTTCTCATCCTTAGAAGATACTTTCTAAAAGATGTTGAAGGATACATAGAGCTCACTATTCCAGAAGGTCTAAGGATTGAACCTTAAGGATGTATTGTGTGGTGAGTATACTGAAATATTGATTGATTTGTGTTCATATTCACCTTTATTCACATATTTTTACAGATTTTATTATCATTATTACTATTGTTATGTGTGTTTCCTCATAGCATTGGGGTATGAGTAAAGACCTTGCTTTGAAGGCCTACTGCGTTCCAGCTTATGTTTGTTAAGTCATAGTTTTCAAGAAAGGAATTGAAGGCTTGCATAAGAGAGAGCTATGGAAAAGGGGGATAAAAGACAAGAAAACTAGATGATAAGCTTATGTATTAGATATAGATGTTTTTTTTCAGTTTTATGTAAAAAATAAATTTTTACTTTAACTTAAATATTTATTAGAACTATTGAATTTCCTTCTGCCTATGTTTCTATATTACTTTCATCTCCCACAGAGATATGGGGTGAGAGTTACAACTTAAATTTTGGGACTCCATTGAGATTTCCAGGTTAAGGATGTGACAAAAGTGGTATCAAAGCCTAAGTTCTAATAAAACTTAAGTAAAAAGGATTAAGAATTTCATAAAGCTTAAGGCTAGAAATGAATAAAAAAAGTTAGTCATAAGATAAGAACTTAAAAGAGGGTGAGGGAAATAGATATATGTAGGATGTGAGACTATAAGGTACGATGATTGCTATTCTGTGCATCCTTACAAAGTGATTTTCGGATAGACAATTGGGAGTAGGAGTATTACTATTTCTAAAGATCTGAAAGTTGAACTATAAGGATGAAGTCTATGTTAAGTATATTGGATTAGCATGTTACTAAAGGATATGACAATCAAAGGCTTATGATTTGTTGATTGATATAACTTCAAAAATATTTAGAACCCTAATACTAACTACTTTCCAGAAATTTAAAGTCAATGTAGTTGCAAGTACAATGAACTAAAAGTTTTGAAAAATAGATAGGAATTAGATCTTTATATAAATAAAAAGATTTAAATTACAATATATACAAAATACCATAATTATTATATTGCATAGATTTTATATAAATATACCATGACACTAATTGGATGTGATTCTGGAGAAGTTATTTAAGTTCTGACCCGGACCAAGACTCAAAACCCAGGTGAAACTAAGTGTTCATCTAACCAACCATAAATTTGGAATTGAAGTGAACTAAATTGAAGTGAACTGTTATGGAATTGTTGACTATTATAGTGGGTAAATAAATGCCAAATTAATTAAAATTTTAATTTCTTATTTTTCGCGTTCGGTAGACCAGTCGGCAGACGTTCGATATACTGAAATTCAGCCGAACTACCAATAACCTATAAATACTTAGTTTTGAAAACCTAAGTTCATATTTTCTCTCTAAGAATATCATAACACTTCACTCCATCATTTCCAAGCATCCCTAGGGCATTCCATCTCCATCCAAACTAAGTCAACTTTCGGTAAGAGTTTTCCCTTCTATTTTCTTCGAATTCTTAGGTTGACCTAGAATCACATCTCAAGATTTTTTTCTCTTGTGTCTCAACCCTAGAACAACATCCCTAAAGGTAAGAAAGCCCAAAGACCGTTTAAGAAACTCAAGACCACTAGGGCCTCTACTTCTATGAGACCACCATCACCCGATCCTTATAAGAAAGAGGATGTCCAATCTCCTTCTGAACACGAATCGGATGATAATCCTCATATCAATGAACCTAGCATATAGCTCAACCGGTCTATACACCTAGAAAGACAGACAGTAGAATCCCATGTGTCTTCTTATAGAATCCTCGAGACCCTTCGAGCCATAGGTTGGGACCCTATCTTGTCTTGGTACGGAGCACCTCACCTATCTGTAACCCAAGAGAAGTAAAATAACATCACAAACACCAACCTAGACTCCATGACTATCACCACCACACTCTTAGGTGAGGTTAATATTTTAAAACTCCAACTTGTCTCTAGCATCATTAAAGTTCCCATGAAAAACTCCTATAACACCATCCCAGATCAAGAATTTTCTGACCGACCTACTGTAACCCAAGTCATTTATGGACGGGATGTTGAATGGAATAAGGATAATTCCCTTACTTCCACCAAGCTCCTTCCTTCATTATGGATCTTGCATGCCATTTTTCTGAGGAATGTCTATCCCAAGGTTGGGAATAAGACAGAACTCACCCTATCCATGGTTCAAGTCCTCTACAAGGTAGCCATAGGCCAGAGACTCTGCCTTCCATCTCTCATCATTAATCACATCATCTGGTACATCCGATGTTCCAGGAAAGGTGACCTACCTTTTCCTTGCCTTATGTGTGCTATGGCCAAGCATTGGAACTACGTCCTACCCCGCCCAGAGCACAAGATGACCATCAAACCCTTTAGCATCATCAATCTCCGCTTTATGGGACTTACTAAATACCCACCCGAACAGCGGCAACAACAGCCCAACCAGCCTCCTAGAGCTTCCAGTTCCTCTACTCCCAGATCATCCACTTCTGCAACACCTAGAGCTGATCTTCCTCCCAGGCATCATTACTCCAAGAAGAAAATAGACATCGATGTCAGACTTGCAACACTGGATATAAGGCAAATGTCCATACTAGGATGGACATCACTTCAGAACTTAGGAAGAATAGAGACGAGCTTAGGAAGAACATGGAAGAAATGTCCAAGCTCCGAAAGAGTGTAGACAAGACCTTCCAATTCCTCCAGAACTTCTTTGGCTGTGGCAAGACCAGTGATGCCATACCTCCTTTAGCCTTGATGCCACCACCAACTCCTTCTCCTCCTCATGAAGATACATTTTAGATGTTTTAGTTTTTCAAATGTGTTGTTTTCTTTTGATTGTAGTAAAGCATTAGTTCTTTCCTTGCAATGTAATCATTAGTTGTAGTTGTAGCTTTGTTTATTTTTCCTTCCTTGTAATGTTTACTTTGATATAATGACAAATTATGTCAATGAAATTGAGTTGCATTAATCATGTGTACCTAGAGTTTAAATGAATGTTTTGATTTTAAATTTTTTATCTAATCATCAATATGACTTAAAAACTTAACTCAATATATTCCTTAAATTAATTTCGAAGAAGAAATTCTTTTAAGGAGGATATACTGTAAGAAACTGAAAAATTTAAAACAAAGGAATTTAAAGACCTAAAGGGTAAAGTAGTAATTTGATAAAAACTCTAAGTTTATAATTTAATAATTCAATAATATTAATCTTGGAATTTAAATACATAAAATCAGAGTGAAATATAAGTAAATTTCAAAGATCTAATAAGTAACTAAATTGAACTTAGTCAATAACGTTGACTTAGGTGACTAGACATGAACTGTAAAATAGTAAGACAAATCAAGATAGTTAGCTAAGGTAATTTCTTAAGACCCAAGACAACTAATAACTCTGTAATTAACTTCTAAAAGCATGGCTAAATTAAATATTAATTTAGAAACATAATTCTAAATAAGAATAGAAACCAAATCAATTGAATTAGCAGTTTCTAATTACAAATGATCCTAACTCTACAGGCTTATAAAAGCAAGAGTAATTAGGTATTTGAACCTAACCAATCAACCAAAATTCGTGGGGAACACTAAAAGAAGGAGGAAGAACATCAAAAACCCATAGAAGAAGAGGAATCAAATCCAAGAAGTCTCCTATGGCAAATAAATTGAGTTTTCCTTCCAGTGTATTTACTTCTATTCTAATGTTATGGCATGGGGGAATCCTTGTATAAATGTGATAATCCTTTCCCCATTTTCGTATAAGTAAAACCCAAGAAGAATTCTAATTAACGTTCTGGAAAGTGTACGATCATGTAGAATAAGTTAGAAACCAGAAGACTGTGACTTGGAGCCCAAGAATGAAGATAATACAATTTTAGACTATAATTTGAGACCGAACACATGAACACGAAGTTCCTTAGATGTTAATGGAACTAGGGGAGAAATACCAACTCAAAACTTGAAGGATCGAGATTTGGTAGCCTATTCGGCATACTAAATGACCTACCGAGTTGACCAGTTACATAGACAGTGCATGTAGTGACCTAAACTCACCAAGAGAATTTTCCTTCTTTATTTATTGCATTTAAATAATGTTCAATTTGGCATGTGTTTATAAGGTTTGTGAGTTAATTGAACTTAGGGGTTTAATTGTAATTTGACATAGAAGTTTGGGGGTCATAGTGCAAATAACTATTAAATTGGGTTAGGTTTTATTATGGGTTTTAGACCTCAAATTCAAATGCACGGTTATGCGTTGAATTGGTTTGGGTGTCATGGCTGAAACGTGGGGGAAAGAGAGGAGAGAAGTTAGGGAGTAGCTATCACGCTCCGAATCCCGGTACCCTAATCCCTAGGTGGGTGGCACGGATCACAAGGTGAGACCTTTGGGTTCCTAACCATGGAATGCGGCTAGCAACAACAAACCAATAGTAAAAGCCTAATAAACCAAATCAGAGTGCGAAAGTCCAAGTCAATAAGTCAAAGTTTGGCTTTAGATGAGCCTACAATCCAAATAACTACTTAACTACCCTATTACATCAAGTCTAAACTTTTAAATTAAAACCAGAAAATAAGATAATCCAAACAGCATCTCATCCTCGTCCAACTAGTAGTTCACTTTAACCTGCAACGTGAAACATTGCAGTGAGCTTGGAATGCCCATATATGAAACAAATTTCGATAACCGTCCTCATAGAATAACGTTAGTCCAAACAGCATACAATATAATCAAAATAGTCATATAGCAGTAAACATGTTATACAATTCATATCATGTCAATCAAGTCCATAATGCATAAGAATTTCACAATACGAATCACATATGCACAAGAAGCACTCCACTATCCGATGATCAGCCGGTCCACAATCTCCACCAACGCCCCGGTCCATGACCTTACGGTCAATATGTCTCCACATCATTCATCCCATGTGTACAACACAGTTTTGTAGGATTTGCAACCTACCGGGCTCAATTCTTGATGCTATTTCCGTACATTTAGGGATTAACACCCAGGGAGGCCTTCTACGAGGACGTTTACCCGCTTACATTTAGGGATTTAACCCAGGGAGGTCTTTCACCAAAGACGATTACCCACAACAACAACTTCTATATTTCCAATCCAAGATATTCCAACCAATAGAAATTCCGGTGATAGGATCCTTCGGAAGCTATCCGTGCGCCCATACACATGAATAATCCGCTGAAACCCATCACAAGACTCCTTTACAACAATCAGTAGAATCTCCGATGATAACACCCTTCGGAAGCTGCTCGAGCGCCCATACAGGAATCCTTTCCAAGGCAATAAGTATAATATTCACATGCTAGTACAACAATCAAGCAATCCTGAGTTTTGGACCTTTTTCCTACACTTTTTATGATTCGTCCAAATCTAGACATTTTGCACACAAACCATCCATACAGGTGTGCACAACTCAATGAGGAGCATCCTCATAAAATTTGGGGTTCATTGGACCTCAGTAGCTGCCGAGTGTCCTACCGAAGGTTTCGGTAGCTGGTCCAGAGAGTATGCTAATCTTTGTGAATTCGGTATTTAAATCGGTAGCTCCCGAGTGACCTACCGAACATGGAATTTGAGCCAAAATCTGGGTTTTTGAGCTTCGACGAACAGTGAGTATTTTGGTCATAACTTCCTAAATACTTATCGGAATGACCGCAAACTTATTTTGTTGGAATAGTAACTGAAAGAAGAATATAGGAAAAATATTAAATAAAATATATAAAATTATTATGATCAGTTCTTTACTTGATGAACATAAACATTTACAGGCTCTGGGTTTCTGGTATTGACACAGGGTCAGTAAATAAATCATAACTTCATCAATTCTCCATGAAATCAATTCAAACTTATTCTTTGGTGTTCCTAACGAAAAAGGAAATTTTAGAAAAATATAAAATAAATTAAGAAAAAAATGTACATCTGTCCTTCAATCAGTAGTTCAGGTCTATACAGATTCTTGTGATTTTCAGGGTTTGTGGTTCCAACTTTGGTATCCGATTTCCTCCCTCATTACTTTTCTAGAGTCCATAATCATCATGATTATTATAGTATATTTAATTTAACATATTTAAAAATACATGTTAACATGATAGTCAAATCTAATCGCTGATTAATATATACATGCTTATATAGTTTCTGAAACCAATCTAACACTCTATTCGTCAAGATGATAAATCTGATCATGAATTCATACATGTTGCTCGTTGAAATTTGGAAACTAAGTCTAACGTCCTACATGCTTTAAGAAACCTATATTAGCATTAAACAATCCTTATTGCAATCGTACTTCAATAAAGATAATATTAAACATGCATTAAAGACGTCTGAAATCCAAGAGGATTGTACAGAAACTTACAGCTTACAGTTTATGCTTATTTTTTATGATGATCTTAACTTGTTCTTCCTTTTTTGCTTCTTCTTCCTCTTCAATCTCAATCCCAGCCACAATCGTCCCTTTCTCTCGATTTTCTCTTAGCCAAAACCTTAATCCCTTTTACCTCTTGCTATACACGATCTCTCATTTCCCAAATTAGTTAGAAACCTTATCTCTTCATATTCTCACCCAATTAGAAACCTTATAATCTAGTTTTAACTAATCTTAATTACTTATCTCAATCCAAATCTAATTAGGAACTCTAATTCCCTTCTAGAACAATTCAAATTAGTAAGTCCTATTGAAATTACCAACTTAACCCTTAATTAGGTCCACACGTTGTTTCCTAATACCAGCCCATTAAACTAATTAGTCAAGCCCAATAACCTGAATCAATTAGTGTGCCATACGTCCAACTCAAAATCCAGCCCAATTTAAACTTAGATAATTACAACACACTCCCCCAATTACTTTATTAATTACATTTTGACCCCAATTCAACAATTCAACTACAATACATCACTTAATTATTAATTAACTATTAAATCTGGGTTAGGGTCACTACAGTAGCTCCCTATACCTCTAACTTCCTATATGTATAAAGTTTAGACTGAATTAGCTAAGTGAAAGAAGAACTAAGAGATTGAAAGTCTAAACCTAGTCTAAATTTCAGAGAAGAAGAAGAGAAAGAGAAGTAGAAGAAGAGGATAGTGAGAGATTGATCCCAGCTAGCTACATTCTCAACCTTAATCGCTAGGAAATCGATGCAAGTAACTTATCCTATATGATTCCATTGTACACCATGATGTGTGTTGAATTTCTGAGAATTAAACGTATATGTATCATGTGATTTGGGATTTTCAATATCTTACGTATAGCAAGTTGTTTTTTTTAATGAGTGTTTACCTTGGTTTTTCATCCTAAGATGTTAGGTATGATTTATGTAAGTTTTAGATTTGAGTTGCTATGGAAAATGACATGAAGAACATGAGAACGAACCTAATTGCGATCATCGGTAGGCACGTCGGTACACCGACCATCCTACCGATGGATTGTTAAAACCCGAACTTGGGTCCATCGGTAGGCATCGATACACCGACCACGCTACCGACAGGGGACCTCTGTCGCCGATCGGTAGGCGTCGTTACACCGACCACCCTACCGACAGTGAGTGATGATATAATGGACGTGAGTTCGTTGGTAGGTGTCGGTACACCAACCGTCCTACCGACAGGAGACTACTATCACCGATCGGTAGGTGTCGGTACACCGACCAGCCTACCAACGGAGTGTGATTGAGTTACTAGTACCCATCAGTACACCGATGAGAGTACCAAAAAATTGTTATTTTTGGAGGTTTGGATGGTCAGATTGGTCCAGGATTTTACGGGGTGATTACAGGGATCAAGGGAAGGTCATGGGCATGCGTTCCATAAGTTATGCCTTGATGCCCTTCACTTAAGCTGACCTTACTGAACACACTCCTGCGATTGGTCTTCAGCTTAGACTATAAATGATGGGCTCTAACGAATTATCTAAGTGTATGGGCACTTAGGTAGTTTTCGGGGGATCTTATCATTTATAAACTCTAAGTATTGGAATATGTGGATTATGAGATGGATTTGTAATTTTATGATGCAAATGATGGAATCCAATGGATTATCCACGTGTATGGGCACGTGGATAGTTTCCAATGGAGACTATCATTTGGATCTTACGAATTAATAATGCATGCATACTGTGTTTA
>JAUPMG010292520.1:0-17433 GCA_031762675.1 Pachysandra terminalis | reverse complement strand
TTAATGAGTAGAGATTGATGTTGTTGATGATGATGTAGATACTCTCTTCTTTAGAGTATTGATGTCGTTGAAGCTGATAATGTGGAGCACAGAATGTGTTTGAAAATTGGAGGAAAAACAGGAACAAACAAAATAACGTAAAAAAATAATAATGAAAAACATCGTTAACGGCACTAGTTTTTTTTTTTTAATAACACATGGGTATTCTTAGAACTGAGTACCCTTGCAAATTTGCCTCGGGTATCATTTTGGTATCCTCGTAGCAGGCTTAAGCTGTAGAGGATGCGAGCCCGATTTTGATACCAAATGTTAAAATTCTCGGTCAATATATAAATGCGCATCCTAGAAGGAACATTTCATAGTTCTCACAATCGTTAAAGGAGGAAACGACAATATCAGTACTAAAAGCTCCCATTTTCTCTTTCAGTCTCCGTCCTCGACGACTTCGAGTAAGAGATTGAGAAACCCTAGTTTTCGGGTTTCCGAAAGATGGGAGACTACAACGATGCTTTCAATCGCAACAGAGACGCCGCCGTTCAGGCGCGCACGAAAGCGCAGAATCGTGCAACCGTTCTTCAATTGAAACTGGTATTTTCATATTATACTCTCTCTCTCTCTATATATATATATATGTGTGTGTGTGTGTGTTTGCAGTTTGTTTGGATCAGTTTCTCAAGTAAATTCATTTTCTGTTTATTCACAAATTTCTGCTGTAGTTTGAGCAATTCCTTACTAAATTTCATGTTTTATTCAGATCGGACAGAGTCATCCCACTGGTCTTACATCGAGCCTTTTGAGGCTTTTCGAGCCTCGGCCTCCATTGGAATATAAGCCACCGGTGGAAGCAAGGAAATGCCCACCATACACAGGTGATTTCCTTATCAATATGCTTTATTCATGTTCTTCGATTTGGTAATCAAGTTAATTTCTAGGTTTATTATTAACTTCAATTTGTATTAAAGGGATGGCGCAATTTGTGAGCAATTTCGCTGAGCCAGGAGACCCTGAATATGAACCACCTGTCCAAGAGGGTGAAACTTATGTAAGATATTAGCTTTCTTTGTGTGATTTAGTTATTATATCATTATATGTATTTTGGTTTTGAAATTAGGAACTATTGCTTTTGTTTTGATAGAGCACGCTATACTTTATGGATGGCGTAATATCCTTGACTGTTTTTAGTTTTGTATATAGAACAAAATTGTGCATTGCATTTATTTTATTTTTATGTTTTTTAGTTAGTGTTCTATTTCGAATAGCTACTTTATGACGAGTGTCCACAATGATCTGCTTTTCGGATATTCTCTCATCTGAGGATTAGGGATGTAAACGAGCCGAGCCGAGAACCTTGAGCAAGGCTTAGTCTCGGCTTAGACTCGTTAAAAAAATTGGGCTCAGGCTCGGCTCAGGCTCGTTAATATATTTTGGGCTTGGTCTCGGCTCGCAGCTCGCAAAAATTCGGCTCGTAAAAGGCTCGGCTCACAAAAAGCTTTACTTAGTACAAATGCATTAATATTATTGTTGATTTTTATATATAATATAATATAATATGTTAACATGTTTGTTTAACATCAATATACAATATAAGATATATAATCTCATAGACAAACCGAGCTGAGCCTACCCAAGCTTGGCTCAAGCTCGTTTTTTTCAGGCCCAGGCTTGGCTCACAAGCCTAATTTATAGAGCTCAAGCTTGGCTCATACGAGCTAGCTTGGCTCGTTGAAAGCCCTACTGAGGATTTAGATTACGTATGAACTGTGTGCAATAGTTCATTTTGTTTCTGTTAGTAATACAATAAGATTGATCTATTCACTGCCATGAGAGGTAAAATCCATTCTTCTTGAATGATATATATGGAAATGCCAAAACATGATATGCATGTACTTTTATGTCGCGAAGTAATGTAAAATACTTAGATGATTACTTATGAATTAATTTTTTTTTTTTGATGGATAATGACAAGAGTATATATCATATGAGATATGAAGGAGTACAGGCTAAACAAAAGTCCGGTATGTATGTGTATGGTGAAAAAACGAAAGCTGATCGAGATAGTCAATGAAAAGAAAGGACTAAAGCAATTAGTACAACCAGGCTAACCCCCATGATATAGGATCAATCTCCACCATACAACATCTTGTCAATGGGAATGACAAAAAACAATCCCACTCCTCATTTTGCCCTTGGAAAGTCTATCTGCTTGGTAGTTGACTGACCTTGGCACATGGTTAAACAAGATATTCGATCCATTGGCTAAATGATGAGCCAAATGGACCAAGTAAGTAAGTCTCCATGAGTTTATGTGTGGATTCAAGTCGTAATGTCATTGATGAAGAATTGCCCTCCAACTCCAAAGTGTAGAAACCCATTGTTCTAGTTTCCTGTAGCTCTATTACCAAGGTACAAACTCCACTATGATTGCTTTCCCCTATGATCCCAAAGATACCTTGAGTAATTACACCCAGTTTCAAAAGTAAGTTTGATAGTCCGTCACCTAGGGCCTTCCAATCTAACGTGGGACACATCGTAAAGGGCGCAGAAAATGCGATGATGATCCTTCCTCTCATAATCTCAGTTACTGATAACCCCCCATGCGATGAATAGGCAGAATCCCAGGACGCTACCATCATCATATCTGAATCAATTGTTGCATGTGTATATTCTCTCATATCTTGAAAGATCTTCTTGTTTTGCTCTTCCCAAAGTGCCTACAGAGATGAGATGGCATGGAAGAAGGAATAATATACCAATCTACTCCTCTCTACCTTAGCCCTGAGAATCCCCACATCTAGCAATAATATATGGCCACTAGGCAATCATCATGTCCAAATCAACCAACTGCAGGAAAGAAATCCGTACCTCCCTAGCAGCAGCACAATGAAGGAAGAGATGGTTCATTGTCTCTCCCTGGCTCATGTACATATACAAATCTGTGGGGACATGAGTTTTTCAAGAAATGGTGCTGGTGGAAGATAGCTATCTTGGAGAATAGTATGAAAGAATGATCGGGAGGAAAAGACCCCTTTTGTGTCTGGGGTTCAAACTTAAGTATCTTGAGAGTAAGGGTCAATAAAAATGTCTTTAAGGGATGCAAATAAATTAACTAACTCAACCAAACTGGTTGGCCTTGGATCTCGTCTAAGATCAAGTTTCCAAGACAAGATGCAATTGACCATGAAGGAATTTTGGTGACCAATGACTCTGTTGCATTTTTGGTTAAATAGACGAGGGAAACGAGACAAGAGGACTGATTCACCCCTCCAAAGATCAGATCAGAAATGGACCCTGGTACACAACTAACATTGAAAGGAATATCTTGATAGAAATCTGAGCTGGCGCGGAAATGGCTTTTCAGGGGGCTAGTATTGTACACTCTAGCTCAAGGAACACGTATGTATGTATTTTTGTTATATTTTTTTTTCTGTTTCTATCAGTTATTTAAAAAGACTAGCATTTTGATTGCCATGTGAGGTGCCATTTACTGTTCTTGAATGACTTATTAACTATAAGGAAGGATCAACTCTGATATAGGTACACATTTACGTGGCTTAATGATGCTTTATCATTTGAATGTAGTAATTGGAGCAGTATGACTGCCGACTCCATTTAGTTGGGATAAGGCATTTGTTGTTTTTAACATCTGGATAAGGCATTTTGCTGTTACCTTTTAGAATACTGTGCGAGTAGTATTGAACGGGTGGTGGTTCACTGAGCAATTTAACCATTTACACTCGAATGCAGTCACATTTGCAACAGTACTGATTCATGCTGACAGGACTTATGCCTCTCTGCTTGCTTTGCAATTTGCATTTAATGTTCACTGTTTTCTGATGTGCTGTGCTGATTGCTTCGTTTTTATGGTGCTAATAGTGAACTCATATGGATCTTTTTTCCTCATTAATTTTTACGTGACAGGCACAAAGAAGGGCTAGGATTCACCAATTACGTCTGGAGAAGGGTACAACAAAAGCCGCTGAGGAGCTTCAGAAATGTGATTAGCACGTTGTGATATCTAATAGTAATTGATAGAAGTTCTAAGGTTGTGACAGAGGTGGTGAGCAATTTTTGACAGCTGTATTATGAATTGTATTTTTTGCAGATGATCCGAATAATGATCCAAATATATCAGGTGATCCGTACAAAACATTGTTTGTGGCAAGGCTTGTGAGTAATTTGATCCTATTGTTAGCTGATGCTTGTATTCATGGTTTAATTTAGGTCTTTGGGATGACTTACACATTATATGCTTCTGTTGCAGAATTATGAAACGTCCGAGCACAAAATCAAAAGGGAGTTTGAAGCTTATGGGCCAATCAAGCGGGTAGGTATACTAGATCTTCCCCTAGCGGGGCTCAGGTTATAACCTTTTGAGTTTGGTAAGAGGTTCAGTTATGTAAGGGCTTTATATTTTCATCTTTTTGGATGTCCTGAACTTCTCTTGATTTTTTTGAGGCTTTTGAAAATTTTATTTTTTCAGTATTCAGTAAACAAATTAGGAGTAATTGCAGATTTTTTCTCCACTAAGATCACTCCTGGGGGTATGTTCATGTATATTTTCTCTAGGAAGTTAAGTGTTACAAATAATATGGACGGCATAAATCTTCAAGTATAAAATGTTCTTGGTGTACTTTCTCCTATATAGTACATTTGTTTTGTTAATGGCAAGACTCTGGTGAGAGGATGCATAAACTGTTTGCCAATTCTTAAGTTGGTTTTGAGCATGTCTCATTTGCCAACTTCATTTTTATGATGGTGATGCCTCATTGGTTGTGAATCTTTACTCTACACCTTGAAGATGTGTGCAACCATTGAGTATGATTTCACGTGACGGGAATGGTGGGGACCGGTCCGGTGTAGGCCAACGGTCGAAAGAAAAAAGAAAAAAAAATACTGGTTATTACCCATATCAGTACAGCCTATGAAATTCGAGGTTAAGAGGACAACAAGGGCTGGTCCATCACCCTTGGTACCGGCCATATCTGTTGCTGTATTGTTTTCACCCCTAATGGCAGTGGTGGTGGATTAGCACACAATACAAGTCTGGCGTATAGCAGGTATAGTTGCTCCTAGTGGCTGTTGTGTCTTTGATTTTGATGGCCATAGAAAATCTTCTAGGGACATAAGCATTGTCATACTTTCCAGGTGGTAGTATCAAGTTCCTGTTAAACAATATCCTTGGTAAGGGTTGTTTACTCTGGTCCATAGCTGGTATTTTGGTCGGATACCTTGATTTTTTGCCATTTGATTGTGGAGTTTATTCTTGATCTTGTATGGAAAAGCTGTAAACAATTATGATGAGCAGGGAAGTGATGCATTGTGCATTTTGGCATTTATTTTCAAGCTACGAAAGGAGACCATCAACTTCCCATCTTTTCCTGTGCTGGGTAAAACATAATTGGGAGTACTGGCAGATTGTTTTTCTGTTATTTTAATTTTGATATGTGCATTTACCTTGCTACTGAAAATTTTATTTTGAATTTAAAGGCTATCAAAAACATCTCAGAGGTTCAGAAGATATCCTGGTATTTCTTAAACGTATTTAAAATTATTTCCATATTTAGAATTTTTCCCTGGTAAGGGGATGGTAAGTCTGTTTCATGCCTGATAAATCGGCCACATTGATATCAAAAACATCTCAGAGGTTCAGAAGATATCCCGGTATTTTTTAAATGTATTTAAAATTATTTCCATATTTAGAAATTTTCCCTGGTAAGGGGATGGTAAGTCTGTTTCATGCCTGATAAATCAGCCATATACATCAATGTTCTGCCAAGTGTAGCAATGGTGGTGATGCATCCTGCGTGACGAAGCTTTAAAAGGTGAGCACGGCTAATTAGGCATAGTGCCTGTCTGCCGTGCCATTTAGGATTAAGTAATTTTGGAAAAGTTGATTTTACCATAGAATTATTTCCAAGTGATTATAAATACTTGACTTTTATCTGTTTTCTTTTTTCTTCTTCTTCTTTTTTTTTTTTTAAATTTTTCTGTGGCTTTTCTGGTTCAGTTAAAATTTCCTTCTATAACTATTGTTCATGTTTTATCTGCTTTGAAATCTCAGGTTCGGTTGGTTACAGATAAAGTGACAAATAAACCAAGGGGCTATGCCTTCATTGAGTACATGCATACGAGGGATATGAAAGGTTTGTTTTGTTGTGGTGCATATATAAGTCCGATTATTATAGAATATGCTTTACATTTGGTTTCTGAGTTATACTTCTCTTCATAATGCAGCTGCATACAAACAAGCCGATGGGAGGAAGCTTGATAACAGAAGAGTGCTTGTGGATGTTGAACGTGGTAGAACTGTTCCAAATTGGCGATCTCGCAGACTAGGTGGTGGACTTGGATCCACTAGGATTGGAGGTGAAGAAGTTAATCAGAAGTACTCTGGCAGGTAGATAGCCTGAATGCGACATTATCATACATCTGCATTTTGGAGATTAGTTTCCAAGGTCATGTATCTAGGGCTGCAAATGAGCCAGCTGAGCCAATTTTTTGTCCAGCTTGGCTTGGGCTCGTATACCTTGAGCAAAGCTCAGGCTCACCAACATATATTTGGTCTCGGTCTTGCTTTGGTCCAATGTTGTGATTCGGCTACATGAGCCCAAAGCTCATTAATTAGAAATCTACAAAGCCCATGAATTAGGCAAATGCATTTTTAAAAAAAGAATGAAAAAATTACAATTTTATTTCAAAATTTAATGACACCACACGTCTCTAAGAATGTTCTAAAACCATAATATTTTTTTGTATAAAGTAAGCAAGAAAGTGTTTTAACTGAGCTGAACCCACCCAATCTCTGTTCAGGCTAGTTACGAGAAAGGCTTCTTTCAAGCTTGGGCTTGGCCTCTGAGCCTAATTACTGTGCTTAAGCTCAGTTCATTGGCATCCCTACTTGTATCGGAGTGACGTTTATTGTTTGAAGTTAGATCCTCATTGTCTATAGTGATTAAGACTCTTTATGTTCATTTATTTTTCCTGTGCTCAAAATTCACTTTCGAGTACGTAGTATGTACAAATTAATTGCTTGAAACATTACTAGGTTAGGATGGAATTTTAAGCTTACGTAACCTGGTGCTGGTGCATTACTATTTTTCAATACTATAGTAGGTTTGCAGCATGTAGGCTTGTGTGTCGTCTAAAGGTACATGACTCTTCCATGTTCTTTTTGATCTATGTAATGTCTCAAATTTAAGCAGTAAACTCTCTATTCAAAGGCTCCTGGTTCGCTCCTTGTGCATGACACTTGACTTGAGGCATCTTGCCTGTGCAGCTGTGCTAGTGCATTGATTTAAACCAAGGCGAGGCCTTCTCACCTGGCTCTAGGCACAAAACGCAGAAGTCAATGTGTCTTAATAAATTGTGAAGTAAATTTTGATGTGCGTGTTGGTTAATAGTTATGCCAGATTGTAAGTGCATTATTTGGTATCTTAGCTAGTTTGTTTCTAATTTGATATTCTATAGGATTCACTCTTCCTCCCCCCCCTCCCCCTCCAGTGGTTGTAACAGGAAGTTACCTCTGATCCCATGACAGAGCAGCAACAGGCACTCTTGGTTTTCTCTTTCATTTTACTATGAAAGCGGAGCCTTCTTTTTTTTTTAATTCAGTTTGGAACTTCCTTTAATGAAACTGAGGCTCGTATTTATAGACATCTTTGTACTTATTTATTTGTGTTGAAACTCAGTCTTGTGCATCTGCATGCTTATTTTTTCAGTTTGGAACTTCCTCTAAGGAAACTGAGGCTTGTATTTATATAGTCAGGGTTGTGCTTATTTATTTGTGTTGAAACTCAGTCCGTGCTTCTGCATGCCTACTTTATCAGTTCTCAGGTTGTTCTCTGTTCTTTTGACTTGATTTAACGTTTGAAGCTTTCATATGCTGAAGATGCCCGGAAGAGAAGTTATTGAAGCTGTATCAATTTTCAAATTCTTATATATATAAATAACACCGGCTGCAAGCGTTTTCTTCTTAAATATCTTTAGGAACCCTGAAACTTTTTATATAGGAAATTTATATGCTTTCTACTGACCAAAAGACTGGGGAAAAAAAATCCTCTTTAGAGTGAATGGATCTGTGGTAGTGTAAGATATAATTGGGTGCAGTGAAGGTAAGAAGGAGAAGACCTTTATTAGGTGCTTAGATGGTAAATCCTTGTTTTTCTTAGGAATGGTAAAAAAGTGGCTTTGGCATCATTAGTAAGTTAGTTGAGGGATGGCATTCAAAAGCTTAGAGAAAATAATTTGAAATGGGCTGTCCATACCCTAAGCGTGAAAGGTATCAGTAGGCCGTGGGAGTCTGACCTAAAAGGGGATGGAACTTGTGTTGATAGATGTTGTAATATAATTATTTTAGACACTAGTTGGATAATGTTCATTGACTAATCCTGGCTATTAAGGAGGAATTTGTAAAAGTTCCATCATGGGGTGGGATGATAATACCTTTCATTTCAATTGAAGGTCTTGCTATTTATGGATGTCAAAATGCAGAATGACCTATTTCTTTTCAGCTCCCTACTGGGGCTCTGGCAATATGGCTCGTGGAGGTACAAGGTTTGGGGATGCTACTTTCCCATTGGCTGTGACAAAAATTTGATCAGTGCCTGAGGATCTTGGAAGGTCATGCAAATGGTTTTCCTAGCATAACTTGCATTGTTGAGGACATGGAATTCTTTCAGTTAAGGGTCTCGTTGGGCCACCTTTCTTACTGTTAATTGGAGTTCATTGTATTAGAATCAAGGATGACAGATCCTAGTAATAATTTGGACTGTCCTCCTGAACCGCATCAATACTGCTGACAATCTTCAAAAGAGAAAAAAGTACTAGGCCTTGTCCCCACAGATTTGTATTACGTGCTTGAGGGAAGGTGAATCTGTGGGTCATTTATTTCTCTCGTGTGAGATTGCTTCTCTTATTTTGAAGTTTTTTGTGGCTTATCTGGTGTGGAGTGGGTCTTCCCGAGATTGGTTCGAGATTTACTTGTTCAGTGGTGCTTCCCATCCATTGGGAAGCGGGGCAGGATCATGTACAGAGCTGTGTTTTTTGCCATTGTATGGGGTATTTGGGGAGAGTGCAACTGGTGGATTTTTGAGGATAGAAGGATGAGTGCTAGATCCTTGAGTGACTATATTTTGGGTTTAGTGGCAGTTTGGCTATGTGTTTTGCCTGAGTTTAGAGATATCCCTTTATCAGATATCACGAGATGTTGGGAGTCGGGGGCTACCTTGTAGATGTTTTTGTGTTATTTCTCTTCTTTTTACCGATTCTCTGTCTTGGGGAATTCTCTTCTCTTTAGATGTAATCTTTTCTTTTCTTTTCCCCTGTATGTTTTTTCCTCTTCTTTTTCTTCATTTATACCATCTTCATTATAGATCAAAAAAAAAATAAAAAAATTCAAGAATCCTAGGATGAGTTATTTTGACATTCATATTTATTGAATTCACTTCTTTGTACAGTTTTCCTTCGTGAACTTTTTCTGTTGTAATTAATCTAAGCGTCTACTATTATTTTATGCCTTGATATATGTGTTCCAACTGAATTACCACATTTTATTTGGACTTTGTTATGTGCGCGTGCACGTGTGCGTCTGCAGTATGCTTGACTTTGTCTTCTTTGATTGCTCAGAGAGCCACAACAGTCAGGACCACCTCGGTCTGAGGAGCCACGGGCTCGAGAGGATCGCCAGCAAGAGAGGTAGTTATAGCTTTGATGTACTGATTAATCTTAGTATATATATAATTAATAATAATTGTTGAGAAAAAGATTTTTTGCATAATAAATAGAGTCAGAACAGATTGAATCCCACCTATAACAAATTCTTTGGCGGATTATCATGTTTAGCACGTGTTCTTTGACTGCCCATTTGAGTGCACGCTTAATGAAATGGCCAATGGGTGAGTCATAACTTACTAGATCAAATAAAGGCATCTATCAAATTGGCCATGATGCATTGAGATGGGTTTGTTGGCTGTATATA
Source organism: Pachysandra terminalis (assembly GCA_031762675.1). Classification (NCBI taxonomy): domain Eukaryota; kingdom Viridiplantae; phylum Streptophyta; class Magnoliopsida; order Buxales; family Buxaceae; genus Pachysandra; species Pachysandra terminalis. The sequence continues at coordinate 7,457 of JAUPMG010292520.1, read as the reverse complement.
ATCTCTGTTTTTTCCCCCTATAATCATCCCCTTATCATAAATGTAATTGATAATGAATGACTGTTTCAGAGAAAAATCTCGTGAAAGGGGGAGGGACAAAGAGAGAGAACCAGAGAAGTCTCGTGAGCGCTCCTATGACAGAACACGAGATCGTGATTCCAGAGAGGAAAGACACTACAGAGACCGTGACAGGACGAGGGACAAGGACAGGGAGAGAGAGAGGGGACATGATCGTGATCGTACACGTGATCGTGATCGGAACCGTGGCCGTGACTATGAGCGAGACCGAGACAAGGAGCATGATCGTGGTCGTGATCGCCCTCGAGAGAGGGAGAGAGATCTTGACCGTGGGCATTCCCGAGATATAGAATCTGATTATGACCAAATGGAGAAGAAGCATGAAAGGGTCCAACATGGTGAAAGGAAGCGAGATTATGAACAGGTTGAACCACAACAAGCCCATGATAATGAGCATGGACATTATGAGCATCATCAAGGTCAGGGACAGTACGAGCATCATGGGCATGACCAGTACAATAATGATCCAAACCATGATCGTGATCAGAATGATCAAATGGAGTCGGATGATTATCGGCGGACAGAGAGGTCACTGTCACCAGAATACGATCGCTAGGGATGCAAATTTACGATACCTCTTTCAGTTTGCTTTGTACGACCACAAGTTTCATGAAAAACCAACTCCAATTGTCTCCGAAAGTCTACGTGATGGTCCAGACCTGATCTTTGTTTTTCCAATTTTATGGTCGTTCGGTTGTGTGATTCGATGAAAATTCAAAAGAAGTTAGACTTAATCTTGCGATATATGCTTGAAAGGTATGAATCCTTGGTACTTTTGTTTTGGTTAAACTTGTTATGCTATGAGGATTTTCCATTTGGCTCCACTGTTTCGGATTCTTTACCTTGTGATTGAAATTTATCTGTTCATATGTTGAAACGTAGCTATATGTTTATGCTTTTGCTGTTACTAGATTCTGGCCTATTTTATGGAAACCTTTGTTTGACTAGATTCTCAGTTCATGCTGTTTAATTGAATTGCAGTAATGCGCTATAATTGGTAGGCTTTGGTAGTTTACACTTTAGCTACAGAAGATTTAGAGCAAATGCCTCCAAGAAGATTGCTTGGATTTCTCCATGGTTTCCTTGGTTTATATTTCTTTTCTACACAATATTAAACTTTTTGAAAATGATATTTTTATTCCTAAATTTTAAGATAATTTACGAGTGTTGTTAAGATATTTAAGTTTTACATATTATCAAACACATTTTTTTTTTCAAACCAAACGACTTATTAATGCTGCTGATAATTGTATCCATTGAGTCACTTATCCAACCAGTGCTTTTTCAAAAGCACAAGCTAGATAGACCAAACACAATTGTTTTGCATAGATTGTGGTGGGGAACCATTCCCAGTTCCAATCAGAAAAGAGTACTATTTGCTACTATTTTTTTTTTTTGAAAATGACTTCTCATAATTGCTAAAAAAAAGCTGTAATTCTCTCTTCCTTTCTTTCTCGTCTCTATACTTGCTTTCTTCCATGTAAAAAATCATTATATATGCACATATATGTGCGTGTTGTGTTATTAAAACAATGCCATAGAGACACTCTAAACTTCATGATAATTTTGAAATTTGCACTTTTAAGTTCTTGCTCTCATTTTTATTCTATGCTTTGTTAACTTGCTGATAATATGATTCCAACACCTAGGCTGCGTTTGTCCCGGCTTGTTTTTTTTTATAAGCATTTATTGCACAAGTGACTCAATGGAACACTTATCTACAATAACAATAAACTGTTAACTTAAAAAAAAATAGCATTTGATAAATATGTTTATTTAAGTGCTTATAAAAGTTTAGGAGTAAAATAAATATTTTGAAAATATTACTAAAATTTAGAAACAATATTTATTTAAATCCTTATAAAAGTTTAAGGGTAAAATAGATATTATAAAAATATTATTGAAATTTAAAAATATCTTCCCACATAAGGTGGTCAACGAGCCAGTTAAATTTGAGTTTCAAATAAAGCTCATTATCTTAAATGAGCTTGAGCCAAACTTGGGTAAGCTAGGCTTAGTTTGTATATAAAGTTACATATCCATATTTATATCTTATATAGTATATTAATATTAATATTAATATTAATTATATATATATATATATAATAATTATCTACTATAATATTATTTTTTTTGAATTAAAGTAAGTTTTCCTAATTCCTACAAACCTAGCTCTTGGAAGCCGAGCATGAGCCCAAATTTTTTTAAGGAGTTTGGACTTGGTTTTAGCCTTTCTCAAAGTTTACGAGCCCAAGTCGAACTGCGCAAAGTTTGCTCGGCTCGGCTCAACTTGTTTACATCTTTACCTAAGGATTGCCCAGATCTTCTACGGCCAAATGGTTATAGCCATCCTTACAACGCCATTTGGAGGGCACCACGCGGACATTACAAGTCTCACTAAAAAAGGTGATTGATAAAAACCTAAAAGATGTATGAGTATGAAACCCATTTTTACTTTAATCGATTTCTACCTTAATCAATAACGACCATGTACATATGCCACCCTTTAATTGGTGCTGTAAATATGGCTATAACCATTCCGACATAGATGATTTCGAACCACCCAAGTATGGCTTCAAGTTCACATGCCATGGTTTCAAGGATCAGACTGATCTGGTTTGTATTGGGGATTAGTCAGGACCGGACCGGTTCGATCTCAAGCCAAGATACAACTATTGTATCAAGTAACTTTAGATTGAACTGGTCTAATTGATACTGATGATGAGCCAATTTGAAAATTGATTTAATCTAATAATAATATGACATATGGCAAGGATAGTTATGTAAATATACATTCTAAAGAATGTATAATTGAAATTCGTGAATGTCTTCTCGAACAGCCCACCCTCGATAGGAGAATATTTCCAGAATAGTATATTTCGAAAGCCCATTTTCGAAGAATCATTTCGAATAATATATTTGAAGTTTTACTTGAGATAAGCTTAAAACCATGTTCTTGAAGGAAAACCTTCGAAATATCCAACAATTATAGCATTAGGTTAGCTATCTTGAGAGGGCCAATTCGTAATCACAGTTAATATCTCATATGTGGTTATAAGCATAACGCTATTTCGATGTTATATTTCAAAATAATCTTTGTTAGGCATTTTGAGATAACATCTTGAAATAACTAACTTATTATTCCAAAGTCATTTTGAATCACCTTTCGGGATAATCATATAACTTGAAGTCATATTTCGAGATAGTTATTCGAAATGATTATTATGAAAGCATAATGTTATGAATTATAAGAGAACATTCTCTAATATTTATTATTTCTCAAAATTAGTGAGTTCGAAGCATAGGGAGAAATAAACATTAGATTTTCAGGAATAGAGGGCCAGAGAGATAAGTCCTATCAAGATTCTCGAGGATCTTGTAACATTTAAAGAACTTGAATCATTACAGAACAGTAATGTATCATTAACTTTATAGCCTCATATGCATTACTAATCTAAATGTTGTAAAAACATTTATTGAAATGTTATGTATTGAATTAGACGCTTTGTATATTGAATATTCAAATCAAAACGCCTGTTCAATTAAGTGTTTTCAATCTGATCATGAAACGTTGCAAACGGTTAAGTAACGAGTTTGAGGTTATAAAAGGACAATGACACACCAGAAAAATGGATTGATTTTCTGAGCATTTGACATTCTTTGAGAATTGCAGAGTATTTGTTTAAGGAATCATCTTTTTTGAAATCGATATAAGTTCTGTGGTATTTTTCTGAACATTCCTAACTGATTTTACCTATTTCTTTATTTACTATCAATTTCTAAAAGAAAACCTTTTATTGGAACGGTTTTTTTTTTTTTTAGGCTAGCGAAAGCAAGTATTTAAATCTATTGTTGTGCAAACTAATTTGGTTAATTGACGTTTTAGGTCATTTATCGGTTTGTGCACCACTAGTATGGACTGGTCAATACAACCAACCCAATGACCTGTATAATCGTTTCAACCGATCCAAAGTTTTTTTTCCATATAATTTATAAATGAAACGGTCCAACATGGATCAACCTAGATCGTCCCGACTCCTGACCTGTACCAACCGCCATTCTAGTGACTGGTACTACCATTTAGACAACTAGTACTGTCATTCCAACAACTGTTAAGTCAGTCCAGTGACCTATACAATTGGTCTGGCTGAACCAATTTTTTTTGAAAGGCAAACCAACTTTTGCATCGGATTTTGATTCGCCGATATCGCTGGTCCAAATTGGGATCGGCATGGATCGATCCGAGCCATGATCCCGAAACTTAAAACTATGTCACATGCCACTAAATGGACAGCCCAAGGGCAAAGAAACCGGCACATGATAACGGGATTATACAAAAAATAGATGCCACGTGGTAAAAAAAATCTCTCACAAATATAAAGCGTTTCTTGTCATTGAGGACAGAAAAAGATGAGTTGAAATCGTCTATGACAAAAGTTTATTGCAAACTTCTATTGCATTAGTGTGGTAGCAACACGTGTCCACCAACGTTTTACTTTTTTTTTGGTAGGATATCCACCAATGTTTCGTGCTATTCAATAACGCACGGATCTAATTCCGTTAACGTTGAAAATTATTTAAATTTAGTAATATATAATCAAATTAAATTTTTTTAATTAAATTAATAATTACTCATATAATTAAATCAAAACTTACTAATTAAATTAGTAATAGCTTATTTACTAACGGATTGGACTCATTAAACTGAACCTAATCTGTAAATAAACATGTTTGCTATCATGAACCACACTTTTTAATAAATATTATAAAAATATTTATTAATTTATCTGTTTTGGTAAACTCCTTTACTAGTTAAATTTCTAGTAACATTAAATACATGTTAAAAATCGAGTCAATGGGTCGAGCCATCATGAAACTAAACCTAACCGGTAAACAAACGGATATTGTATCATAAAACCAAACCTAACCTGTAAATAAATGGGTTGGACTCACACAACTCATTTATTTTTAATTTATTAATTGATCATTTTTTTTGAATTTAATTACTAATTAAGGTAAAATATATCGTCATTTTATATATTAAAGTTTAATATATATTATAAATTATCAATTAATCATAATTTCTTTTAAAAAAATAAGCATTTAAATAGCAAGTTCTAATTTAATTTTATGGGTAATTACTAATTTAATTAGAAAATTTTGATTTAATTATATTTTACTAATTTAAATAGTTTTCAGCGTTAACGAAGACGGAATCTCTACTAACGCGCACGGAATTAGATCCGTGAGTTAAGTAAATAGCGTGAAACATTGGTGGATTTCCTACCCAAAAAAAAAAAGTCAAACATTGATGAACACGTGTAAAACATTGATGGACACGTGTTGCTGCCAAAATAATGCAATAGACTTTTATCATAGACGATTTCAACTCGAAAAAGATATAAACCGACCACCAGTTGTTTGAAATAATTCATGTGAAGAAATTGTCAAACAAGTCTGTTTAACAAACACAACACCAACAAACCCTAGGACAAGATATGCAAAGGATCAAACACCAGTAGATCCAAACCCTCCAACGCCTCTCACAGTCACATCCAAATCTTCAACCTCCGAAACCTCTGGAGTCATTATCTTCTCGATGATCAACTGGGCAATCCGATCACCTTCCTTTACTTCGAAACCAACATCAGAGTGATTGAACAAGATCACCCCAACTGAACCCCTGTAGTCTGCGTCGATCACACCAGCCCCAACGTCGATCGAATGCTTCCACGTCAATCCCGATCGAGGCGCTACCAAATAAAAAAACCCCCATTTCAAGAAATCGATTTAATTCATGGGGAAAGGAAGAAAGATGAAAAAATTAGAGGAAAAAAATTACCAATTCGAGCGTAGGTTCCTTCAGGTATGGCGATGCTCAGATCCGTCGGAACCAGAGCTTTCCCTCTCGCCGGAACTTTCGTCTCAATCGCACTGATGAGTGACAAAGAAGCAAAGAATTACATGTAAAGGAAGAGAAAACAAGAGCAGGGTATCGATTTTTTTTTCTTCTGTAGTTGCATGTCGCGTTGATACCTGGATAGATCGTAGCCGGCGGAGAGAGACGAAGCTCGAGAAGGAAGAACTGCTTTTTCCGAGAGCTTTTTCACTCTCAGAAGAGAGAGAAGGTTCTGCGGAACTTCCAAGACGCCGTTCTGGCGAAGCTTCGGGATCCTTGGAGATGGTTCTTTGATCTCAGGGCTGTTGTTTTGAAGGTATTGTGGCGCCATTTTGAGAGATTGGGGACGAAGAGAACAGAGGAAGATGTTTCTATTGAAGAGGAATCCTGACGTGCGAACGCAAACGGTTGGGTTTAAATAGAGAAAATCCCGAGAATGATGTTTTTAAAAATTGTTGGCGCCAATTTTGCCGCCATATAGCGATCCGTAGCCGCGTAGCTCTTTAGAATTTAGAGAGGGCAAAACTGTCCTTCCGTCTTTTAGTGTCAAGGTTTCAAGTCTCGGGATCAGGGATCGGACCTTTCCCGGCCGATCCTGATCCTGACTGGCCATCCCGGCCGGTTCCGGTACAAAAATTAGATTCCTCATATATATATTTTTAAAATTTGGATCCGCTGGACCGTTTGCATCGATTATTGGATCGGTTGTACTAGCTGGTCCGTACTGGTATTGGTTGGATCAGTCCGATCCAAAGCCTCACGATACAATAATTGTATCGTGGCTTATGATCGGACCAATCCTGACTGATCTCAGTATGGACCGGATTGATTCTATCCTTAAAACCATGCTTTCAGTTTGACTTGCTACCTAAATTTGGGGTGACAATTTTAGGCCGACCGGGGTTGATCTATGCATGTTTCGGTCCAATTTGATCTTAGATGTAAAATATTTTCGAAAGCAAAAACACAGGTAGCAAAATCTCTAAATATAGATAATATAAAAATTGTAAAACTTTTATTAATAAAATAAAAATAAAAAATCAAGAATCGAACATAATAGGCTGGGTTCAGGCCTATTATGTTATTTTAGGATCAAGATTGGGCTTCATTCTTAGGCCGAAAATAGGTCAGGCCTGACTTGAACAAGCATAATGTCTCTTATACTCGGTATTGATGATTCGTCAGTCTAAATTAGTTTTTTTGGACACGTGGCGTAATCTTAGAACGTGTATATACGCTTAAAAGATACACTTGCTTATACCACATCATTTGTATAAAGCAGTCATACTCGCAGGGAAGTCATGATTCAACTGACCTACTACTGAGGCTCTCGCCTCCCATTCACTCATTCATTTTCTCTGTATTCACATTCTTGGCCAGGGTCGAGTACTATTGGGTTAGCCACTCCCTCAACTCTACCTGCCGGTCTCCTCACATGACGTGGGATCACGCCACACTCTGTCTTGTCCCTGAGACTCAT
>JAUPMG010292510.1:0-17433 GCA_031762675.1 Pachysandra terminalis | reverse complement strand
TACCGGTTGCATGACGTTCATGATGCTCCGTTTTTCCTTGGTGAATGAACATATTTCTGGTTTGGAATTCATGGAATTTTATAGTTTTATCCTTGAGTATTTATTCTGCTAGAGAAAGAACGAACATGATTTAACCTTGCTATACATATATGTATGTTTTGGTGGTAGAATCACATGAGAATGATTTCTGCATCTTAGATATTCATTTTCATAAGAACTGCTGAATTTGTAGGAGATTTGAATCAGATTTATGAAATGCTTTTGAGATGATTTCATGATAGTGTTCTTACCCAGAAGATTGAATTGGAAACTCTATTAGAACCCTGGTTACAAGAACCCAGTAAAACAGAGCAGAACAAAGCAGCAGTGATTCAGTCACTGTCTGCAGGAATGTCGATCGATTATAAAAGTAGATCGATCGATAATGTCGATCGAGCGAACGTCGATCGATCGGGAAACATGATCGATCAAAAATAGCGATCGAGCGACACGTCGATCTATCGGGAACCACGATCGATCTAAAACTGCGATCGAGCGACAAAGTCGATCGATCGGAATGGATCGTTCACAGGTGTGCGTCTGAGCACAGTGCGTTGCGTTTGAGCGCAAATGCACAGAACAGTACCTAGTGCAAACTTTAGTGAGGGTTTTGATGTCTTATGGCTTGGCTCATAGTGCTTTGTGATGGGATCAAGTGAGGTTTAGGGTCAATGACCAGCAATGATCTACTTGTTGCCCTTAGCATGAGCGGTCTACTAGACACACTCCTCAGTTAGTCTACACTTGGGTAAAAACTTATAGTGAGACTGTAGAGTAATTATGTTTTGGCATCATAGGAATGTGAAGGATGGGTCTCAATGGATTATGCACGTGTATGAGCGCATGTATAGCTTCTAAGGGAATCTATCATCCATGTTCCATAAGGGAAAGCATTCATATTGTGTTAATGTGAACTGTTAAGAGTACCCGGTTGGTGGGAAAGACACGGTTGCCTAGTCCCTTGGGTTGAAAATCCCATTAAATAAGTTAAGAATCATAGTTGGTTCATAAGGTCGACTGAACCTTGGGTATTGTATACTCTAAATCAGCATATGGTGGATTTTGAACCATGGGTTAGCGCCCGGATCAGAGATGGAACAACCGGATGTTCCTGGAACATACAGAGCCCAAATTCGCATGAAGTTATATTGAGGGACACTTAACAGATCACATAAATATAGGCATAACAACATTGCATTGCATTTCCTGATTGAGATGCATTAGGCCATTTGTTTGATCATCCTTGCATCATACTCATGTCATATCACGCGTTACTGATTTTTGTTGTCTTCTCGATGTATTTGGATTTTTGTCATATATGTTGTATAACTGGTTTACTGGATCATGCTTGCTGAGTACCCAAGTCACGCAACTCATCGTGTTGCAGGTCGATATTGAGAGAGGGACGTTCGTGGGCCTTAGTAGATTGTTTTTCAATTCTCTTATTTACTTCTGTTACAAACACGTTAGTTTATGGAAATGTAATAGGGCTCTTCTGAAGCCACTTTATTTGATTTATTGCTTGCAATTCATTTTTATGTATTTTTGCTTCCGCTATTCTGTGAGATGAATAAATTCAGTATTTTTTTATTTCATCCTTTCTTAGTTATGACGATGTCGATCTGCGGTCCATAAATGGATCCCGAAGGTCTCACCTCGAGATCCGTGACACACTACCTAGGGATTCGGGTTACGGGATCTGGGGCATGATACATGGCCACCCTGTCCCCTGCCTTCGTCCCTACTTGAAGACCTCTTTTCAAGGGGATTACCTTGGAAACATGAAAAAGGTAAATAAAATCACTTGAAGTCCATTTTAAGGAATGAATAGATGTGACTTCGAGGTAATTTTTTGAAGTTTTCATATGTTTGAGAAGTCCATTAGGGGTGGTATACCCCTGTATCTATCCTTCGAGAAGGATAATGTACTTTAGAAGAAACGAAAAAATTCATATTCCTTTGATTAATGCGACGGCAATTATCATGTGCCTGTTAGGCTTTGGATACGTGGCATCGCCCTATGAGTTGCCTTTTCAAACGTTGCTTCTTAAAGAAGCTTTCCTTTTTGGTGATAAGGACGGTCAGATATCTCTGAGCCGTTTCAAATATCACATTTTTATCAAACGGTCTAATCAATATGCAGCTGCTATTAACAGCTGGCACGTGAAAAGCGGCGGTGTGGCAGGTAACTGCTTTATTGAATGATTCAGTGCGTACGGCCATACCCAATTAACACGTCTGCGCGCGCTTAAGATAACGCCACGTGTTTTAGTGGATTAATTAGACCGCCTGGTCACCAGTACTAAGCTAAGCTTTTTTTGCGAGTCGAACCTTTTATGAGCCAAGCTCTTGTGAGCGAAACCTAAGCCTAAATTTTTTTAACAAACCCGAGCAAAGTTGGGCAAAGCTCAGCTCGGCTCGTTTACAGACCTAATTCTCAACATAAAGTCAACCTTGTAAGAGGTTGATTGTCCAGGAAAACTCTCCATATTTCGGTTACGTTTTCCACTGTTTAATTAAGTGTTTATTTGAGCTTATATTAAAGCACTTTTTTAAGTCATAAATATATTTGTGTAGATTTTAGAATGTAAACAAGCCATACCAAGACCAGATCGGCCCAGCCCAAGCTCGAAATTCTTGAGTAAGGCTAAGCTCGTTAACATTTTAAGGCTCAAGGTCGGCCCAATGTTGGATGAACGGGTTAGGTAAGGCTGGATCAGATCCGAAACCAGATCCATGGGCTCAATAGATCAGTCCCAAAAAGGCCCGTCCCAATGGCTTGTAGAGAGATAAACTATAGAGAGAGAGAGAGAGAGAGAGAGAGAGTTATTGTATCGAGCTACGTTCCGATCTATCTTCGATTTTTTTCTTTCAGTTCAGACGAGAGACAATGAACGAGAAAATGGAGACTCGCTGCAAGTTCTGGCTTCCGAAGAAGAATCGATTCTGTGCAAACAACCGTCTTCATCAATCCCTGTAATAATCTCTTTCTCTATCTATCTATCTAATGTGATTTCTTCCTTTTCTGATCTCTTACTTCATGTATTTGTGATTAAACGGTGTAGGTTTTGCGGAAACCATAACCCTAGATCGGATGAACAGAGAGTTCCATGCCCACTTGACCCTTCTCAGTAAGAATCTCTTCTTCTCTACTTCTTTCAAGAAAAAAAAAAACATATTATATTTTAACTTGTTCTCTCCTTTATTTCGAATTTTTTTTAGCTCTGTACTGCAAGAAAACCTCGAAAGACATCTTAAAAGATGCCCATTATTAAAACAAGTTCAAAATTTGTCATTACAACCTTTCTACCAAAAAGGCATTAATGGCGGAAGAGATGATGATGATGAAGACGAAGAAGAAGAAGAGGATGATGAAACTGGGAACACCAGTTCAGAGATGAAGAGGAATGCTGTATACAAATTGAATGTACCCCAGTTCTTCGAATTGATTAGAAAGATTGAATCTGCTCATTCTTCCATTTGTTCGAATATTCGAGATTCATACAAGATGCCCGAAGCTTGTAGTATATGGGTCAAGAGAGAGGTAGACCGGTAAGACAACTTCGTTATTCAATTAATCAAGTAGAGGGGAAGTTTTACTAAATTAAATGGTTAATTGTTTGCAGGAAATTGCCATTTCAAGAGAAACATGTTCTGCAACAGGCATCAATTCTTGGGAACTTGGAAGAATTTGGGGTATTGGAGAATCCTATTAGGGATTTAGTTGGTTCTAGATGTATGGAAGAAGAAGTTTGCAGTGCTTCATGTAGGGACAATATTGATGTCCCTGCAGTAGTCGAATTTGGAGCTGGAAGAGGGTACTTGACGCAAATGCTCGCAGACTGTTACAGGATCAAAAGAGTTTATCTAGTTGAAAAGAAATCTTATAAGCTTAAGGTTAGTTGCATTGTACTTAGATACTGATCCTTTGGCCACAGGTAGAGTTTTAACCTAGCTGACTTAAGTTAGAATTTTTGCTAATACATCTCTATTTCTGATGTGATGATACAACCTCTAGGCTGATCGAAGTCTGCGACAAAAGGAAAGCTTGGTTTTAGAGCGCTTGAGAATTGACAGTAAGCCTCTCTGATCCCTTAAAAGTAATGTTTAGGTGGTTCGAAATGATATGATTTGCTCAATCGTATGGTTTATTACTAGAAGCTATAGAAGCTGTTCCTGTAGAATGATCATATCTCTGATTTAGCTCGAAAAAATTTCAAAGTTGTGAATCGATATGCTGATGTGATCATATAACTATACTCGACTTGTATGTGCTTAGGTTGTTTCATATATACCATTAGAAGGTCTAGTTATGCAATTCCGGTGAATCACTCTGTACTTTGAGATTTGACATAAATGTAGGACCTACTGAATTTACGGTCATGTTTAGAAGCTCTCTCTGATAAATATTTTACTTTTGGCAAGCAGCTCGTCTTCCTTGCTTGAGGTGGAGAGGAATTTGATGTAGAAAGTTGTATGGTAAGGATTGTCACAACTGTTTTATGTCACAAGATGGGGTAAATGGGTGACCTGCCCACCTTTTGGGTCGGTTTATTAGTGAACCAAGAATTTGGTAAGAGGGGGAAAAAAGGGCAAAAATGTTGACCATTGTGAACTGGTAGGGTTTCTATTAAGCTCAAAGTTGATTTATTGTCCATGATTTCTCCGGCATTTTGAAGATAGTTATGCATAGAGAACGGACACTTTTGAGATGCTTCTCTTATAGAAAATTTGAAGAGAAATGGTTCTTTGTGTATAGAGTGTGTATAAACATTCATACATCCCAATTTTTTTTTATCAGTAATGTGTGTATAAACATTCACACATCACAGTTTTTATTGTAAGTAAAGTATATAAACATTCAGAGATCACAAAATGTTTTTTTTAATCAGTAGAGTGCGTATAACATTCACACATCACAATTGTTTTTTATCAATAATGTGTGTATAAACATTCACACATCACAATTTGTTTTTATCAATAAAAAGTATAAATATTTTATCAGTAAAATGTATAAACATTCACACATTACAAAAAAAAAAAAAAAAAAATCAATTAGTAAAGTGTGTATAAACATTCTCACGTCGTAATTATTTTTATCAGTAAACTGTATATAGACATTCACATATCACCAAAAACAATTAAAAAAAAAATGATCAGTAAAGTGTGTATAAACATTCACACATAACAAATTGTTTTTTTTATCAGTAGGTTGTGTATGAATATTCACACATCACAAATTTTGTTTTTAATCAATATAATGTGTATAAACATTCACACATCACAAAAAAAATGATCAATAAAGTGTATAAGCACTCACACATCACAAACTTTTTTGATCAGTAAAGTGTATATAAATATTCACTCATCACAATTTTTTTTCAGTCAGTAATGTGTTTAAACATTCACACATCACAATTTCTTTTTGACAGTCACACATCACAAAGTTTTGATCAATGAAGTATGTATAAACATTCACACATCACAAATTGTTTTTTTTTTATCAATAAAATGTGTATAAACATTCACACATCACAAAAAAAAAATGATTAGTATAGTGTATATAAACATTCATGCATCACATTTTTTTTATCAATAAAATGTGTATAAACATTCACACATCACAAAAAAAAAATGATTAGTATAGTGTATATAAACATTCATGCATCACATTTTTTTATCAATAAAATGTACATATACATTCAAGCATCACAATTTTTTTTATCAATAGAGTGTATAAACATTCACACATCACCATTTTTTTTATCAGTAGAGTGTATAAACATTCATACATTTCAAATTTTACTTTTTATTAGAAAGGCGTGTATACATTCACACATTACAATTTTTTTTTATTAGTAAAGTGTGTATAAATATTCAAACATCACAATTTTTTTTATCAGTATCGTGCGTATAAACATTCACATATAACAATTTTTTTAATCGGTAAAGTGTGTATAAACAGTCACACGTCACAAAATGTTTTTTTAATCAATAAAGTGTGTATAAACATTGACGCATCACAAAAAAATTGATCCTTAAAGTGTGTATAAACATTCACACATCACAGTTTTTTTTTTAATCAGTAAAGTGTGTATAAACATTCAAACATCACAAAACAATAAAACAAGCTAAAATTATGATATGGAATAATAGGTTTTTTAGCTTTAGTATAGTTGCTTTCTATTACTGTTGGCACTCCTAGTATCAATAAATATGCAATTCTATTTATGCTTATCATCCAGATGTAACAGCCCTGATTTTTCCTCTTCATCCATATGAGATACTAGGATTGCAATCATGGATGTTGTAGAAGATGTGATCTTTTTTTCTCCTTTTGCAGTCATAGTCTTCCCACATGGTACTCCACAGTTTTTCTTCTTCTGTAACATGATATGACAAGAAAGTTAATTTTTACAATTAAGTTGCATGATGTTGTTAGGCATTTCAAATTTTCATGTCTTATTAACATTATATCTTGGTTTATTATTTTTCTAGTCTCAATTAAAATAATTAGTTACTACTTACTACTAGCTTTTTATGCAGGTTTATTTCACTAACTTCTTGCTTCCACCTGAATCAGTTATTATTAGTTTGTGACGCAAAAGTATATTTTAGTGATTTCTCACTTCTAACATCCCTTGTTACGCTTGAACACTGAATATCTACAGTAGAGGATTTGAACTTGAATGCCATTGAATCTCTACAGGGAGTTAGCTCCTTACCTGGCAACTGGGAAACATCTCTGTGGACCTGCAACAGGTGATCAATTTTTTGCATCTAACACAACCCGAAAATGACAATTTCTTAGTTTGTATAAGTATCTATTTTTTTCAGTTCACATTGTAAACAAGTTCATGGATAGTTTAATTAATGAGTATATAGGGCTTACTGCAACCTATCCCTGCAGATTTGACCTTAAGATGTTGCCTTCCGGAACAATTTAACATGGATGAGGCTGTACCTTCACATGGTAATTGTTACCTGAGAGGCCTTGCTATTGCGATATGTTGCCATCATCTTTGCCAATGGAAGCACTACATAAGTAACGTCTTGATCCTGCCGCTTGAACATATGTTATCAGTAGTTGGTATTTTCTCTCTCTAGTTTATGGGGTGGGTTAGGAAGGGTGTACTAGTATTATATAAAATCATCTGGCAGAAAAAGAGCACGAGATATTTGGAAATGCAGTCTATGATGTTATTGCTTTACAGTTTCAGGGAAATGATAACTCCAAAGTAGATGGTCATATGCAGCTGTTAGAGTTGTTGTCCCTCCTCTTTCTACAGATGGTTTAATTATAAGGTGAATTAATTTGTTCCTGGCCACTTTGCAGATAAAAGATACTTTACAAGTCTTGGGATTACAAAGGATGGTTTCCATGCAATTACATGGTTTACCAGCTGGGCAGTAGATGCATATCATGGTGCAGATCTCCCTGATGTGGTTGATAGCAGATTGCTTCTACATTCCATGTAAGAATTACTTTGAATTTTTTTTTTTCAGTAAAAAATGCTTCTCAACTGTTAAAGTTGACCAAGATGAACTAGTTCTTATGAAACACATTACCAGATATCTCCTCACTAGCTATTGACATCTTTACCATCCTTCATGATGAGATTATTTTCTTGCATAACACTGAAAAGAGTTCAAATGCGAATGGGGTTGAAGAAATTGTGAAGAACATGAAGGCAGCAGAAAGGGCAAAATTGGGGTTCATGTGCAAGGGCATTATAGACATGGGGAGGCTGATGTGGGTCAAGGAGCAAGGCTTAGAAATGCAACTTGTTAAGTATGTCCCATCCAATATTTCCCCTGAAAATCATTTACTGGTTGCAAAATGCGCCAATCGCTTGTAATATTGAGGCTCTCTTCTTTTTCAAGGATCTGAGATTGTAATTTTGGTAGAAGACAATATTTTTCGTTCACATTTTGGGAGAAGTGAATGATTTGTAGAACTTGGCTTTCTATAATTGATTGAAGATTCAGTTTTACTATAAAGATTTTCATTTTCCCAGTCTCCCCCATCATTCAGTGATTCTTGCGAAGGAAAACAACCAGGCTTAACGGAAGCTTGCAACCATCTTGACAGTGTTCCTTTTCTTGAAGTGAATACTGATGTAAGTTCCACCCAAAAGATGCATTCAAAGGTTGTCAAAATATTGTAACCACCTGGTATCGCTGTTGCTTTGTATTTGGGACATGCGCCAAATAACCGGACTCTATTGGTGGAGAGTATTCTGAAGAGATCGTCCCTTGCTTGGATAAGTTGATACTTTACCGAAATCTTGTATTTGTTTAAAGCCTATGTTACCAATTCAAAGGTACTCCAAAACGTTGGGACCTAGTTTCTATCAACTCTTGCTACAATTTGCCACGTGGCTAATGGAAATTTTAGGAGCAACCCCAATTTTAAGTCCTTGAGATCATGCTATATAGCTCAAGTCCAACTATTTGATTTAAGAAGTCAAGGACTAACTGAATTCTCTTGAAAATATCATAAGCAACTCAGTATAGCATGGTAACAAAGGCTGTGAAAGATATTGATGTTTGTGCTTTGAGCAATAGAGCCATTTGTTTAATAAAGGTAATGGAATTAATGGATAATCCAAGTACGTAACTCCCAACTGCTCTCTCAATAACAAAATGTTTTGGAAACTCAAGCAATACATCAAACAAGATTCAAATACCAGAAGCTACAGTATTAACAATAAAAATTACAAACATTTTTTCCCCTTTTGGTTCCATACACAGCATACCTCAACTAGTAACAATCTTCAGTGAGAATGCTGAAAGAATGAACCATATTCAGGGAATGTGTTCAAGAAACCAGTTATAAGCTGTGGCGGCAATGCCTGTCCTCGTAGAATATGATGGTATCTCTGTATCAATGACAGTACAGCTCCTTTTGGATCTACGTCACCCAAGCTACCTGCAGTTCCACTAAATGATATTAGCAGAATTGAAGCTAAAGATCCAGTAACTAGAGCTTGTGTGTGTGTGTGTTACATTTCCTGGCCATCAATTAAATTGTCATGGAAGTTGCT
The DNA here is from genome assembly GCA_031762675.1 of Pachysandra terminalis. Lineage (NCBI taxonomy): Eukaryota > Viridiplantae > Streptophyta > Magnoliopsida > Buxales > Buxaceae > Pachysandra > Pachysandra terminalis. The sequence continues at coordinate 8,347 of JAUPMG010292510.1, read as the reverse complement.
GATACAACATTGACTATCTACGAGAATGTGGCTGAATATATCACACACACACACACACACACACACACAAAAGATGAAATGTGTATCAAACTTAACCAAATTATGAGACCTGGGTCCGTTTTGTTATTTTTCAATTCTTCAATAAAAGCAGCCTTACGATAGCGAAATCATTTTTTTCAATATGTAGAGAAAGAAATAACTCGAAATCAAAGGATTACTTACCCAATTCAATCTCCTGTTCTTGATCTTCTAGATCCCCTTCTTCCACAGCCATCCCGTTCTCCAACACAGAAGCTGCTTTGGCATACCTATCCAGAAATTCTTCTTCGGTTTCTTCACGCTCATCATCCTCGGAATCCTGACAAAAGAAACAGGCATTCTATGTCAGTTTTTTTTTTTTGTTTAACTTTTAGAATGAGATTTAATTAGAGAAGCAGGCAGCTATTCTGCCGATGAATGATGAACCTAATCATTCACATATTCAACTTCTCTCACTTTATTCACCTTATACTTTAGGAAAGAACAAAATAAAGGGAAATCCAATCACTAGGATAATGAAATAAGGCACTAATTTGACTAGATATCATAGGTTGAGCAGGTTGAACAGTATCTCCCTGTCAACGAGAGACAAGTAAAATACCAATATAATGCTGTTGATTAGTTAATATAATATCCTTCATCCTTAGAGCTTACTTTATGGACAGCTTTGGATAACTTTCCTAAAAAGAAATGTTAACTCAAACCTCATCATCGTCGTCGTCATCAGTATCCTCATCTGCATCATCTTCATCTTCATCTCCATCTTCATCTTCATCTTCCTCTTCACTTCTTTCAAACCTATGGCTGCCTCCAACAGTGAAATAAAGCAGTTTTGTGACAAGCCATTCCCTTGAAATCCAGTGGATCCAAGTACACGTTCAACCACCTTGGCCAGTGCCATTACTAAGTCATTGCCAAGCAACCATCAGAGACATCAATTGGGAGGGAAAAGAATAAAATGGGTGAAATGAGGGTCTTTAATTTAAAAAAAAAAATGAGTAATATTTGGCAAGAGAAACAACAGTAAGGTATGAAGTTGTACAAGTGTTGGAATGACAGATTTAAATATACAAAATGCATTACCTACATACATAAATACATGCATATTCCCTTCCTAATTAACAGTACAGAAATATCAGGTAGTTCTGAAGAACTAATCATATGAGAATACTAACCGATTAACTTGATCTCGGACTCATCTGACAAATCAGGTTCAAAAGAACTAGTGGAGATATAACCCAATGCAGATGCCCAGACAGTGAATCATTGATCCTCGTTCTTATCCAAAAACCTCTCCACCATATCAGGATAACATAAATAGCAAGATGATATGGCGAGCAGCAGAGGTTTCCACAGGGCACCAGGATTGCTTCGAATCTCTTTGAAACGAGAAAATGCAAACTGAGTGAAAGATATTGCCAATGACTGCTTAACACCTTCTGTTTCAAATGAAAAACTTGGAACATGTAGTAGTAAATGGACACATGAGCAAGCCCAACATGTAGCAGACGGATATTGCAGAATGGCCTCTCCGACAAAAGCACCAATGCCCTCGATAATAGAACGTTGTGGCACAGGTGGAGCTGGCGGAGAAGGCACCTCTCCTACGATGAAGTTCATGAGCTGATATTTTCTGTCCATATCGACAACTTCCTTAATGGTGTCAAAAATTGAGATATCCTCCAGCTCTACCCAAGCATGCCAGTCAGCAATCAGATCTGCCCAAACTACAAATAACTCCATTATATTCAGCTCTAGAACTGCATTGGTTCCTCTAACAGATTTCATGATGGACCAGAGCAATGTTGATGCATCATTCATGCACGATGAAAGGGGTAATGCTTGAGGAACCTCTCCTTCCTGACCATTATCTCATACCATAACAAAAAATTAAAAAAAAAAAACTTAACGTTAAATATTTTTCAAATCATGAAACAAGAATATCTATTTCCAAAAGAGCCAATCTATTATTGAACATTGAAGACAATGCTACCAAAAAATACAAGCAATACAAGGGGTGCATGCATAAGATGTAGACACAACATTAAATGGATTCACCAAAGGGATATACATCTTCTAGGTCAAAATTAGAACTGATTGAATGATTTCAAAAGAAAATTATTTTATAACGGATAGTCAATCCAACTGGACTGACTTCCGACCAAAAATGCATCCAAGGTAGAGTCCATGAGTGGGATGCATCCCCCTTCACATGGCATGTCCTCTTATTCTGCCTAAAGACAGGAAAAACTAAAACGAGTCTAACAATTCTACTAAATTTAAACAACAGTATTTAAAAATAAAAAAATAAAAAAAAATAAACAATCCAGAACCTATTTGGTCACATTGAAAACTTAAGTACTGAAATCTTAAGAACCTAAGAAAGTTGAGATCATTAACATGATTTAAAATATTTGGGCAAGATACAGAGATTTAAATAATTTTCAAGATACGCATGAAAAGTAATTCTGATGAATGGAAGAAGAAATCCAATTATATAATATCAGATAGGCTATAAAATTTGAATATCTTTCTCAGCTTTCCAAAAGCAAATCATGAGTATAAAAATATCCCTTGAGAAGTTCCTTTACAAAAATTACAAGGAGCAAGGTTCAGGACTCAGAATACACGAACAAACCGTTTGCTGCATGGGTGTGAGCCAAGCCTGCTGCAAAAGAGTTGAAAATGTTCTAGCTATGATAGTCCAACCAGATCTCCACTTTTTACTCAAGTCTTTCTGTTCAATTTCTTCTGGCAGAGAATCTTCCCAGATTTGGGACATTGCTGCTAATGCTGAAAAACCCTTTTCAACCACCTAATATGAGAGCATTAATTGCATCAATAAAACCCAAACATATATGCTTTAAAAAAATAAAAATCTCTAAACCATCAGAAACAGGACTAACTGAAATCATAAACTAGTCTGGCTCTCAGTATCACTTCTGATATATGTTAATCACATCTATGGACATCTGATCAAGTTGTTTTTTCTTTTAAAGCCCTTAAAAAAATCAATCAAATTGTGCATCAGAAAAATCTGTATGTTACAATCTAATATACACTACGAAGTTCTTTCATAATGATAAAAACCAAACAACATTATAGACAGCAAGAAAATTAACAAGAAGACCCCGACATACCTGAGGCCAGGGTTCTGGATTAGGAGGCATGTGCTTTAAAATAGCACCAACTAACGAAGATACAATGAATGGAATATGAGGTGCAACATTTTCACTGCCAACCTCCACCACAATACTTAGAAGCTGAAATAAAATGGATGCCTCGCTGTCTTCTTCATTATCTGTCCTACTAACTATCACTTGTAACAGAGGTAACCATTCAGGTGGAAGGTAGTCCTTCTGCAAAGCACATATGCAAAGGGTAGGAATAAATCAAATTAGTATTGTAAATGATGCAATTACACAATGTACAAGGTTGATTTAGGCAACCTACTTCAAGAAGTGTGTGAATAGCTCCAGCAGCAGAAGCCCGTACAGGATAACAAGAAATATCATCCACATCAGGCATCGCCAATGCTTTAAGCAGCGAAGAATATACATCATCACTCATCTCCTGAAACAGAAAGACCAAATTCATTAAGGGGAGTGCATCAAAACTGTCTGCATTTGCATTCCATAGAAACACCCAACTCTTGAAATTATATATATATAAAAAAGAAAAAAGAAAGAAAGAAAGAAAAAAAAAAGAACGAAAATAAATAGAATATCAGTAAAACGGACATAAAATGTGAGCCATATGTCGATCAGATGTGTAACAACTGCATGGTTTGATAAGCAACAAGGATCATGTAAAAGAAAGTATAAGATGTGATGAGTGTAGGAGACAATCTCACATGAGGGAGACAAGAAGCAAGTTCTCCAAGTACCCAATTTGCAGTGGCAACCAAGTAAGGTGGACATAGGGGCAATGAATACAATGGTAACAAACGAGTCCGAACCAGAGTTGTTGTGTATCCAGGAATTTGATCCTTCATAAACTGTATAAGCAACACAGAATCATACTTCTTCTCAAACTTCACTTAAAGTTTATTTCACTGAGCTATAGAGGTAGAATGTTCTTACATCTTGCAGGCTGCCATATGCCATCAGAACACCATAATAACTGCCATATTTGAAGTACAAGTCAAATTACAACCTAGCAGAACCTTTAATGCTGTAGAACTGAAATTATCAGAAAGGAGAAGGTAATCAAGAGAAAGGGAAAAATTTTGGTCCATGAGTACATCCTTCATGCTAGAAAAATCACCTGATCAAACTGGTTCAGTTCAGACTGTTCATTCAGTGGGTCCCCACTTGCAGCATGAACCAAAATCCACAAAAATCCGAAATTTTCTTTTTTTCCTGACAGGTCCAAAGCAAGAAAACCTAATAACTTACTACTATGTTCTGACCATTATTCCTGATTAAAATGTCTTCTGTGCAATTGTGTAAGTCAGCCCAAAAAAGGGGGGAAATTATAAGGTTCCAAACCTTCCAACTTATTGTTGCTTTCTCTTTCACATGGTGAAGCAATTCTACTTGGCCATCAAAAGTTTCCTCTTTCATCTTGAATGGACAGTTGATAGAAATAATGAGTATAATTGGGTAACAGGGCATTCCAAACTCAGCTAACTAGCTTCACTGCCCATATCAATGCACATGAAGTGAAAATCCAGAGACACACAACTTTTGGTACAACAAAGTGCCTTGTCCAGCATAGTTAAAGGCAGTCACCTAGGCAACTTTTTTAGGACCTAGGTGTGATTTTGGGCCAGGCAACCACCTAGCCTAATTAATAGCATAATTTTGAATTTTTTATCTTATACTTAATGTTAGAAAGTAGTAACATATTAGTTATTAGCAAAATCATTATCACTTAATTGCATAGTAATAATATACTAGTAACTAATACTATTAATTCAACTATTTGTTTTATGGGTAAAAGCCCATTATGGCTCCATTCGACTAGAAGAGGATGGAATAGGGGCATGGCCAACCAGATAAGGTCATCTCTCCCTTCATGGTTCCAAAATGGATCACAATTGACTAGAATTTAGAATTTTATTTTTACAAGAAATCCTTCTCCCCCTTTCTCTCCACAATTAACCATATCATTTGAATTTTTTTTGCTCTTCGTTTCTTACATCCATATTCTCTTCCTCTCCATTGTCCACACTCTACAGACTATTGTTGAATTTTTTTTCATTTTATTTTACTTTTTATAAATATCTTTTGTTATTTTTTTTACTATGATAATGAATTTTGCAATTTTTATTTTGTTATTTAAGTAGTCAAATTCATGTTTTTTTTTAAAATATGATACGTTGTAATTATTTAATATGTTCCTATGACTTATAAGCATTACAATTTCATGCATTCCATTCACATAATGGCATGCAAGTAACCTTAGTGCATATTTTTCAAAATAAACAACATTAATGCATAGGAATTAATAATGTTACGGACCCCCCAAACGGTTTTTGACAGACCGGGTGGCAGAAGATGATTCTTGTTGTTGACTCCAACTAGTAGGGGCAAGGTATTTTATTGTTGTTGTCCTAGTGCCTAAGCACCCAAGTAGATTAGAAGAAAGCATTGAAAAACAACTTTAGAAAGAAATGGATGGATTAATTCAAGAAATTCATGATTTGCAGGCAGCAATTTAAAGTTTGCAGTGGCCTATGATCTTGCATTCGAAAATACTTACTTTCAAAAGAGATGCATATCTAGTGACCTTTATTTTTTTTTGATGAGTAACCACATATCTTGTGACCTTTAAAAATGGTCCAAAGTAAAACCGAATCATTCCTTTCTAGAAGGAATGAGAGATTACAGGTTCTCAGTTTTTTGTAAGGCGACTAGAAAGGAATCTAGAGAAATCTAGTCAAAATAAAAACTTAAATATTCTATTAAGTAAAATGCATTCACGAAAACCCAGATACTTCTGTTAATTATTTTGTAAGTTATGATATTCGATTTCTAAGACAACAGGATATATCAAAGGTTCCCATATACTCACTCATTTAAAAGCTTGTTCTGGGATGCAGTGACATCAGAGGGAATGAGGAACTTCGACAAAAAAAGGAAGAACTAACAACTCCCCAATAAAGGTACGTTTGTATTTCCCCTTACTTTTTTCACCTTTTTTCCGTTTTGATGAAATTGCAGAACTATTACTAGAAATCACCACTGGAGGGCCCTGCAGCAATTGAACCAAAACTATGTTAAGAACTGAGTAAACCACAGACTCCTTTAGCCATATTTTATTAACAAACATCAACCTTTGACATAGACATAACACCAAGCAAATTTATTGCACTTTTCCTGGCTGTGAACAAGTCCTCTTTCCATCCAGAGACATCTTCCTGAACAAAAACTGGAAATGGTAAGATGAAATCCAATTGAATTGAAGGACTGAAAAAAAGTCTTGTGAGTTACTTTCATACAAGATCAGATGGAAGATTCTTCCGTATGAACTCATCTGGATCTTCTTCCCACTCTGAAATATCCTAATTACAAATATTACAGGCACTTAAATTAGAAATTAATTACTTGACATTCAAACATATAGTGTAAGAAGTTAATGCCAAAAAAACATTAATTTTTACTTAATATAAGAACAGCTCTGAATGATTAAAAGATCCCAAAGGTGCAGAACAATATTTCTTATAGGCTTGTATAAGAAATAGGTCAGTATAGTGGAGCTCAGGTATATAGAAGAGAACATGTATTATGGAAATGAAACAATGACAATCATACTATACCCACATGGAAATTCAATTTCTAATCTGTTTCTATTGGGACTAAAACTGTTATGCCACTTACTACGTGCACTCCATTTCAAGAATCTCACCTTATCATTCATCACTAATGCCGGGAAGATTGTGGAGTCCAGCAATGACGAAAAATGGGGTGACACTAATCTCCATCCCTGTTCCAGATGAAATTACAAATGTTGAAGAAATAAAATTTGAGCAAGTACACTTGATGGTTAAGATCCTGGCAAGAAGCTAGAACCAGTCACATTAAAGTGGATAAGAGACTGAATTTTAGTTTCATATTTGTATTATGCAAACCCAATAGAACAGCTCACTGAAATTTTTAGCTTGAACCAAATATGAACATGCTTGCACATTGCCCAAGCAAGTACCAGCCTTCTATATGACTATATTGCAGTGACTTACAATGGTAATTTTTTGTGAATTACTAGATATAGATCATGTGGTAACACAAGAAATGAGCACCACTGGAATAGTATTCTTCAATCTAAAACTAATATTAGTAAGAGATCTTACAGGGCCTGTCTCCAGAATATGTGAAATAACATCAAAAGCTAATGAAATAACCCGCTCTAACAAGAAATCCAGCTTCTGCACAAAGACAAGTACTTCAGCACGAAACAGAAAGGCAGAACCATGGACAATGATCGACCTGGAGTGATTAAAATTTAAAACAAGTAACAAAGAAGCAGGTTTGCTACAGAGTACATATCTTTATGGGAAGGTTCACTACAGAATAATTTAAGTGGCCAGGCAATACCAAAGTGAAAGGGGTTCCCTGGGCAAACAGTCACCTAGAGTTTTCTAGGCGACCAGAATTTATTTCATTTATTAAATATATATAAGCTTAGTATCTTTAGGTTAATAAAATAAAGATTTTAAGAGGAAATAAAGATTAGACAAACCTGTATGACACTGCAAAAAGATAGTGTAGTCTCTAACTCCAAATATGAGCAGAAAAAGAGAGAGAGAGAGAGAGAGAGAGAGAGAGAGAGAGAGAGAGAGAGAGAGAGAACGATGTGGAACCTTGATTAAAGTTCCCCAAATCCCTTGATATTTTAAAATTTCTTTCCATAGAACAACTTTTCATACTCTCTTACCTTTAAAATCAGTTTTATTGTTTAAGTTAAATGTTCTTGGTAAATGAAACCTATCTTGAACAGGCATAGGGTGACCACTTCTGTTAGTGCTTTAATGCATGGAGGTGATGATGCCAAGGCACCTAGGCAATGAATCATGCAGCTGTTTCCAACAGAATCTATAAAAGCTTTTACAAATTTATGATCTTAGAAGTACACACACACACTAGTAACTAACGCATGCTTTTGCCTACATCACATGGGTTTGTTTCTAGTGGTCGTAAACCACAAAATGTTAGGACACATGGACTCAATTAAGAAGCATCTGTCTCTAGCACCCATAACATAAAGAATAAAAAATCATATAATCTTTCATCTTTAACTCTTCTATTTTCTTATTCAGTTAATTCTTATTAAAATTATGATCAAAGAATGAGCGATTTAGTCTTTA
>JAUPMG010292490.1:0-17435 GCA_031762675.1 Pachysandra terminalis | reverse complement strand
AAACTTTAGAAACCAAACTCAACCTGAACCGAATTCGGTTTGGGCCGGTCTGGTTTCGGGTCGAACCGACCCAAGTTGCACCCCTAAGATTATTATATATATATATATATATATATATATCAGTGTAATTCATCAACAAGTGATTGGTCTGATGGTCAGGGGCTTGTATTCTTTTAGATTAGGTCAATGGTTTGATTCTTCCCCCTTGTATATTTTTCACACTTATTTATATATGTTGATTTTCGGTTCGGTTTAGAAAAGTGTAGTAAAATGTTAGGTTTCGGTTCGGGTTTCGATTTAATTGAGATATAAACCCAAAACTGAACCAAATTGATTCGGTTTCGAATTTTCAAAACCAAAACCGAACCTAATTTATGAAAACCCAACTCAAACCGAACCAAAATCGATTCAGATCGGTTCGATTTCAGTTTTAACCGACCGAAGTTGCACCCCTACTAATGAGTATTCAAAGATGTGCTTCTTGTTTCCGGAAGGCCAAGCTCCTCAAGTTTAAGGTACAGTAGTTGATTTGCAGTTTGAAAGTCAGAATTAACAGACATGGAAAAAGATTCCTGATAAGTTATAATCAACCAGTAGTTGATTTGAAATCAATCATAAGATGACACGTGAGATGGAAATGTTAAATAATTATTTATGATAAAGTGATTTTATCTTTGAATTTTATGTTTTGAAAATTTTAAAAATATATTTTAATTAAATTTTATCCCACATATCATCTTCTGATTGGTTTCAAATCAATTAAAATCAATTAACAGCTAATGAACTTGAGAGAATCTAGATCCTCTATATATATATAATGAAATTTCAGGATGCTCATAAACAAGTTTTGATTCACTTGATACTTTCAAAAATGATACTTTTATCATTATTACTTCCATTTTATCCGGTGTTTAAAAATTAGGATAAAGCTAGTAACTTGGAAGTCTACCTATTTGAGTAACTCAGTCCTAATTACCCGTTGATCAGTATAAAAATAAATTAATATAATAAAAATAAAAATAATTTATGAGAAAAATTAGATCCACAATGTACGGGTCTAAAAGAAAAAGTATTATAAATACAATAAAATTGCATCTTAATCTTATATTTAAACTTCATTGGTTCAGTTTGAATCTTGATTTGATTTGGTTACTAATTAAACTGGTGAGAGCCCAATCAAACCGGTAGGAGCCAGTAAAAACTGGGTGTGAGCCTGTAAGAATCGAATGAAAATGGGATTGAAATGGTTCTCTCTACTTCTCCTTTCATCAATTAATTATGTTTGTGGTGTCACTGGGTTTTTCGTTTTAACCGGAACATTAATACTTGATCCTTTAGTTCATGATTATAGATCATTACTAAGTTCCAAAACTATCATACTATATGTATCATGTGGAGCAGGAGTTTGACATGAAACACACAATTCTTTTTTAGACCATAGAAATTTAGACTCAATGGATGATTCAGATCATCTAATGTGGTAGATCTTGTACGTAGGGTGGTTCTTGTGTGAGCTTGTGGCAGTTGTGATACCTGCTGCATGCACGGCATTAACCATTGGTATTTCAAAAGGCTAAAAATCACTCTTTCTGAGAATAATCTCAATATTCCCCTTCTTCCTTCAAGTTAAAACATTCCAAATCCCATTATAGTTGAGATGGAAAGTAAGAGATACATTAGAAGAAGTTTCTATTCCGAAGAGCACGAAAGTTTTAGTTGGAAACACTAAGCCAGGACGAGAGAGGAGAAATAACTTACTTTCAAATTTCCCTTTTTTCGGAGACTTTAAATTTCCCTCTTCTTGTTTTTTGGAGACGTAGGTTTGAGTAAGAGAGAGAAAATAAAGAGGTTTAGGGGGAAAGAGAAAAAAGATAAGTTGAGAAAGTTGGTTTGAGTAAGAGAGAGAAAATAAAGAGGTTTGGGGGGAAAGAGAAAAAAGATAAGTTGAGAAAGAGATCGTTGCTCTTTTTGAAAGAGAATAAACCACCGGGGATAGACATCGGTGATCTGGCGGGGGATGAAAATGAGCTGTGGTCTTGGCTGTGGGGTGGTTTGTGATTGGATGAAAATCACTCCACAGCCAATCATAGATCACCCCACAGCCAAAACCACAGCCAAGACCACAGCTGATTTGTTTCCTCTGGCGGGCTAATTAAACTCCCACTTTGTACGAGGTGCATTTTTAAAAGTTTATGTACACGGGTATAATCGCATATACTGAATCATTTAATAAAGCTGTAACGATCGTATAATTGTCTCTTTTACGTGTCAGTTGTTACCAGCTGCGTATGGTGATTAGCCCGTATGGTGAAAATGTGATATTTGAACCGGCTCAAAGATATCTGACTGTCCTTATCATCAAAAAGGGTGAAGCTTCTCGGAGAAGCAACTCTTTTGAATTCCAGCTTATGGGGGAACGTCACGTGTCCCAAACTTAACAAGTACGTTCCTTCCCCCCTTTTGAAATATTCAAAAGACTAAGGACTTATGCTCCCATGACACACTACCTTCGTAGCACCCGAGGGAATGCGAATCTTACTTTTCCCTCGATAGACCTTATTCGTCTCGAATGCCGTATTTAGGGGCATGCTACCCCTAATAGACTCCTCAAATAGTTATGGTTTCAATAGATCCTCGAAGTCACATCTATTCGCTCTCTAGAACATACTTCAATTGATTTTATTACGTACCTTTACATTTTAAATATATTTTTTACTCTACGAAAGATCCTCGAGGGAACTTTCTGTACCTTCTAACTCAAGAGTCATTCTTGGATCACATCCATAGACTTTGAATGATACTTTTATGCTTTGTCCTAAAGGATCACAAGTCAGGTATATTCATTCTCGTTGAGGAAACTTCGAAGGACAAATCCGAAGGATGAGCTCGAAGGACAAATCCGAAGGATGACCTCGAAGGACATATTCGAAGGGCGAATTTGAAGGACAATTCTGAAGGAAGTCTTTCCAGGCAAACCACCTCCAGATGGTAAATTCGAAGGAGGTATGTTTCCTCTTGCCAAAACCGAATTCGAAGGAGGAATATAGGCGAATTCGAGACTAACCACCCTGAGATGGTCAATTTGTCAAAAGGCTTGTCACCCCAAAAGATTAAGGATTATGTTCTCCTCGAATGACACAGACTTGAGTTTACCCTCTCGAATGCAGTTTTTTATGCATTCGAATTACAAACTGGGACTCGAACTCGTTTTTATTCATTCTTACGAATTGATTTAAAGTTATATCTTGGGACTTTTACTTCTAAAAGCAAATCCTCAGTGGAAAGGGCTTTAGAAGTCGAAGACACGCCATCTCCAGACGTATTTCCTGAAGATAGGTTTCCCACGGACTTTGAGAACGTCCTCTCATTTCACTTTGAAGGAATTCACAAATTTACTTTTAATTTCATTCAAGTAGAAGACACTCGGATTGGTCACTATAGTTATGAAACTTGAGGGATTTCAAAACAGCCTCCTCTTTATAGGGACGATTGATCATAAAAACGAATCTATTATGACACACTCAACCTCAAGTTCTCTATATGAGTAATTCGAGAATACATTGATCACCCTGTAAGTATATAGTTGTTCTTGATTTCCTTCGAAGGAAGATAGCCACCAAAGGGAGTTCTCCTTCGAAATATACAAATTCAGCAAAGTACCTGATACATTGAATTGTCCCCTAAAAAGTTGATTGAGACAGATTCTCAGAATGGAAAGCACATGGTAAAAATCTCACTGACTTATAATATCTGCTTTCTAACTTATCTAGAGAGGGTTCTGTCTTTTTCTGGAATGGCAGCAAAGATGGTGACGTTGCTCTTGGGATTTGTGTAAAAGTGATACGCGTTACCAGATCCGTGTTGCTCAAGGTCCAAAGCAACCTTTCACAGAGCAATTTTTAAGGTTTGAAATGATTTGGTCTCTTTCTCTGGAAGTAACTTAGCCGTGTTGATGAACACACGCCCTTCAAGATATTATTCAGGACCACGTGTCACTCAGGATTTGCTTAGCACGTGAGGGTCCCCCTCTAAATGCTTAGCCGAGTGACACTTGTCCTATTTGGAGTGGAAAACTCCCTACAAATACTAGAACCCATCCTCCATTGAAGGGGATCGGAGATTTGAGTTAAAACTAGAAAACTCTGAAATCTGAAACAAAAGACACTGAAAGAGAAAGAGAACATTCTTCAAACTGTGAGGTTTTACTGCTCTGAGATTGCATTCTAACTGCATTTCTCAGTTATTGCAATATTCCCTTCCTTCTTGTCCCTTCTCTTTGTCTTCTCCACAGGTCAAAGTTAACAAGGAACGCTTTTTGCATAACGGTTTCGCGACGGTTTAGGTTGTTTTGAGACAGACTTCCTTACATTTTCTCTGGGAAGATGACTGTATTGGTTCATATGTATTAGTTGTCCTTCTATTCTAATACATTTAGTCTTTTATAAATCCGTCATCACCAATATTACCAAAAAAAAAAAAAAAAGATTTGAGGAGAGATTTTAAGAATGAGTTGGAGATTTTAAAAAGTTGTTTTATTGGGATTTTTTTTTTATTTTGTAAATATTATATATATGAGGTGGTAATATAAATTATTGATTCTCAAGATAGTTCTTAAAAAACAGTTACATGTGGCAACTTAAGAGATCTCTTCTTAATTGATTGTTGCTCTTTTTGAAAGAGAATAAACGATCGAGTAGGATTCAAGGATAGGCATTACCAAAAAAAAAATGTGAGGAGAGATTTTAGGAATGAGTTGGAGATTTTAAAAAGTTATTTTGTTGGAGTATTTTTTATTTTGTAAATATTGTGGCAATACATTATTGGTTCTCAAACCCTTTTTTATTATAAAAAATTCAAAATTCTAGAATTTAGTATTGAGGTAGAGAAGACTTGAGAGGCCTCCTCCCTTCATAATATGTTTGCTATAATAATGAAACTCCAGGATGCTCATAAACAATTTTGATTCACTTGATACTTTCAAAAATGCTACTTTTATCATTACTACTTCATTACTACTTTCATTCTATTCGGTGTTTAAAAACTCGGATAAGGCTAGTAATCTGTGTAACTCGGTCCTAATTACCCGGTGGTCAGTACAAAATAAATTAATATAATAAAAATAAAAATAAATTATGAGAAAAATCATATAAAATACAGAAAAGTTTATTAAAAACATATAAAACATAACAAAAATTAAAAAAATGAGAAATCATAAAAAATGCAGAAAAGTCTTGATGATATATTTAAATAATTTATGAATAACCTATTATGACAATAATAAAAAAACGATAATAATTGAAATAAAAAACAGTAATGGTCGTTCAATTAAAGGTGAAAAAAAAGTTGAAATAACATTCTTATAATTGTCGATTAAAAAAAACAAGAAAAAAAAATCAAACATGTTGTAAAGTTGTGAATCTTATGATTCAATGAAAAGTAAAAATAGAAGAAAAAAAATGAAATAAAAAAACAAAATAAAAAAGGGTATAATAAATAATCGATTGCAAAAAAAAACTTATCGTGCTAAACTTCTTTTGAGAGTTTCAAATCTAGTGAACTCTTTGAAGAGTTTCAAATCTAGTGAACTCTTTGAAATTGAAAGCTTCAAGCAACAAACTCTCTCAAAAGAATCCGAATGATTTAGGGTTTTTTTTTTTTTTTTTTTTATTTAGAAATCCTCGTTGGTTGTTGCTAACTTGCTAAATTCAACATAACATTAATTAGGAATGTGAAGAGTCATTGAGTTTTTTTTCTGAAAAAAAAAAAATCTGCTTTTAAGCTTTTTATTAAAGTGTGTAATTAGGGGTTAATTAAAAGGGTATTTTTGTGCAAGACCTAGTTAATCGGATGAGTTTACGAGTAACTCGGTCGAGTTACTCGTAAAACTCGACCGAGTTTTCTGGTGACCGGCTAGTTAACTTCTTGGTTTTTAGGGTGAGTTAACCAGCCAACCCACCGATCCGAATAACTCGGCCAAGTTTTCCGAGTTACTCGCAAGTTTTTAAACACTGATTTCTATAACACTAAGCCAACTTCAAACAACATGATTTCCAGACTCTACATAGAAAGCAATAAATTTACAAAAAAAAAAAAAAACTTACAAAACAAGCAGCCAGTAATACCCTAATGATGGTTGATGAAAATATTTGGCATTCATCCGTCAATTTGTTTTTACGGTCTCCAGAACACGCAGTTTGACGTCTGGAGGATGAATTGGATGGCTGTGATCAAACAATCAGGTGAAGATTTTAATAATGAAGCCAATGAGCCTATACCTCATTCGAAATGGCAATAGCAAAGTCGATAGGGAATAGGTCTTGGAATACCAAGGCATGGAGGATAGTGGTTATGAGCAGAGCTGTTACTGTGAAGGTAGATACGATGGAGAGTATGACTGCTAGAGATTGCGTTACTGGATTTGTTACTTCATTTGCGTACTTGATGGTTGCAATTGAAGCCCCCGTCATTGGAAAAGTGTAAGCCCACCATGCCATCGAGAACCTTTTTTGGACGAAAACAAAGTAATTTAGAATAGGGCACCCTCTGATGAGGTGGACAGAAAATGCAGAAGATCTGATGGGGTAAATCAAACTATACTTAAAGCCTATGAAGAAATTAACGCGGACAGCCTGCGAAAAACACCCAAGAAAACAGTAAAATAATTGGTACATGTTTATTGTACACTATTGATAAAAAAAATAAAATAAAATAAAGCCAATAAGTGGGGCCATATCCTCTGGAGTATCGAAGTTGCAGCATCGGCTACAACAAGCATCCGCACACACCATGCATCCACAGGCGTATATAAATGTGCTCCACGCGTTCAAACTAGGGATGGCAACGGGTTTGGATGGGTTTGGACTGGGTTTGCAGCCCAATATAGCATTAGTTATGTTGGCCAGAGCCCAGCCCAACCTGACCTTCGGGCTCAAAGGTGTAAGCCCGAGCCCGATGTGTTTAAAATGCATCAAGCCTAAGCCCGGCCTTACAAATTCATATGGTTTACCTTTTATATTAAAAAAATTATAAATTATAAGGATATTTCATAAATACCTATAAAAAAAAAGCTAAAAGTTTTGAAATTTATAATATATTAATATATAAAATAGTACGACTATGAAAGTAAGAGATTTGTATTGATAACAAAATATTTATATGTAGGCAATATAGAAAAATAGTAACTACATATAATGCATATGTCATGACAGGCCGTACCGAGCCAATCTAATATTAACCCGAGCCCGGAGCAGAAAATCAATCGGGCCTTAAATTCCAGTCCGGCCTGACCCTATGGGCCACTTACCTTTGCCTAAGCCCACCCAATCATAAGACCGAGCTGATCGGGCCGAGCGGGTCACCTGACCCATTGCCACCCCCAGTCCAGACACATTCATCTCTTCTAGAAGTATGAACGCATGGCCTGCATTTGAGCACGGCTGTGAATATGTGGTGTGCGCGCATGCATGATGTAGCCGATGCTGTAAACTTCACGCTCCAGTAAGTGAGCGGTGCGTGCTGCGCATCCAAACGTCTGGAGCACGTGATGACATCTGGACTGTGCACATGTGTGCATGCTACACATCCAAACGTCTGGAGCACGTGATGGCATCTGGACCGTGCACATGTGTGCATGCCGCACATCCAAACGTCTGGAGTACGTGATGGTGTCTGGACGCATGGTGTGTGTGATATATGCAGCTGATGCTGCAGCTTCCATGCTCCGGACGATATGACCCAATAGCAAAGGGGGTCCTCCTCTGACCCAAACCTTTTTTCTTAAGAGGCATGCAGACGTGCCTGTGAATGGCAGGGGAGAAAGACTAACCAATGAGAAATACAAGAATAGTGCAATGAAGTAAGCAATCCGCGACCCACGAAGGATCCTTGAATCGGTGCCCATGCCATAGAAGCAACACTAGGTGCTGCAACAAACAGAAAGAACACTGGATGGAGCTCCTTAGGCAGTGTCTCATTTGTCGGAAGTCTTTGGTAAAGAGTCACAAAACCGTACAGTGTAGTGAGCCAAGCCGACAGCAAATTAGAAGAACACAGGCCCCTCTTTAAGCCCCATTGATGCACCCAACAATGCCCATACAAAGTTCCCAACAACGGAAAGATGGTTTGAAGGATTGGCCACCCTTGAGAGCTTCCGTTGACCTCCTGACATCCATTGTCCAAAGATTTTAACTTCAAGACATAAGATGGGAGTCATGAGAATGTACCAGAGAGCTGCATGCAGGTCTTTGGTAAGAGATGGTGGGACCCCAAGAGCTAAAAACAGGAACGAAATCCATGGAGCAAAGAAAACGTTGATACGGACGGGATGGAAGTACTCACGGCGGACCGCTTCAAAATAGAAAATGGTTTTCAGGGAGTAGATGAAGAAGACAATGGCTAGGAGAGCAACAGAGATGCACCATAGAATGAGGTTGATGGTTAGGCTTACACGGAGGAAATTTGTGGAAGAAGAGGTAGCTAGAGTTTTCCACAGGATGGCTTGGCTGGTCATGCCAAGGCAGATACCAAATGATGAGATTGGATAACCGAGAAGAAAAGGCCACTTCCTGTCTTCAGGAAGAACCAACTCCTCTGAAGCCTGGAACAGAATCAAAAGTGTCAAAACTATCCCTTTTTATATGCAAAGATTTTACGAATTAGTAGTAGTCATTGATTTGAAAAGGAAAAATATCAAAACAAAATTCCGGAATATAGAAATCAAGATAACATATGTAAGTGATGGAAAGCGATAATAACAAGAAATATAAATATCATTCATTAATCACTAAAGCAAAGCCTCTCAAATTGAGAAATGCACCAATAAGAAGGTCATTTCTTAATCAAATACAAATATTCAAAAAACATTAGTTTGATGAAATAGCCAAAGATAGTTAAACAGGATGCTAGCACATACATGCATCATCATATATATACCAGATACAAGTATAGTTTTCTTCTGTTTATTAGTTCACCTCCCTTTCATAGGTAAAGTTGGTATAGGACTGGCATATTCAAGGGTGCAACAAAACACGGAAAATATTATATATATGCATAGAAAGATCGATAAAAAAAAATGATACAATAAGGGTGTTCTTTCATTTGATGACAAGAGTCGAGAAACCAAGCAAGATCCTGGCAGAAGGTGAGAGGAAAGAAATAAAATAGAGGGAGAGGGAGCAGCTAGGTCGTTCAAAGTAAATCAAGCAACATTCACAACATGAAGACTCTCATTGTTAATCTTGAAACATGGATTTTCATCAATGTACATAAATACATTTTATTTGTATGGTAACTTTTAAGTATAGGTGTTTATGTGTGTGTACCAGTATGTTGCATATGGCTATATACGAAAGGAAAAACATAGATGAGCCAAAAAAAAGAAAAGAAAAGGAAATGATTTTATTACATGACAGAAAAAGCA
This sequence comes from Pachysandra terminalis, assembly GCA_031762675.1. Taxonomy (NCBI): domain Eukaryota; kingdom Viridiplantae; phylum Streptophyta; class Magnoliopsida; order Buxales; family Buxaceae; genus Pachysandra; species Pachysandra terminalis. The sequence goes on along the minus strand of JAUPMG010292490.1, from coordinate 8,017 downwards.
CATACCCGAAGAGTTTCCAACTCGGGTCCTTCCAAGGCATCAAAGTACCGGTCTACATGTAAAGCCTCAACCCCAGTACCCTGTGAAACTGTGACATTTGGTTCAGGTTCCTTCTGCTTTCCACGTATTTGAGATATCTGCCTCTCAAATTTTCCAGACCATGTTTTAAAAGAATCAAACCTTTTATCCTTTAGCTTATTACTATTTGGATTTTTCAGTTGTCGATCTGGAGGACTAGGAAGCATTCCATTGGAAACTGCCTTAGCATAGGCAGGGCCTGCTGATATAGGCTGAGAATTAAATGTTGCCTGCTTTTCCTTGCTGGTGTTAGCAGCCTCAGATGTGGTAGTAGACCTTGGAACTCCATTGTTGATAATAGTTTTACTATTATCAGCGATAAGCACTCTATTAATGCTCTCTAAGTTCGTTAGCAGAGGAGAAGAAGGCATGCTTATAGAAACAGAGTGTTTATGGTGAGAGTTGAAGTCTTGAGATGCATTGGTCTGCCCCTGGAAACCATCTCTGTCAGCTCCCTGCGGAAAATTTGAGCAGAAAGATGAAACACAGCTCTTTAATGTCAAATCCATTGTCTGTATGATGAGGACCAACATAAACATAATAGACCACCCTTTAGCACAAAATCCAACTTGCATAACTACTTCGTAGCAAATCATATTACAAGGACATTTTGCATTTAAAAGGACAAATGAGACACCTTTCTGGTGGACCATAAGATGATACATGTGGTACATATGTAGTGTTGGATATTATGACTTGGGTTGATCCGGTTGGCCCACTTGGATGGGCACACCCGGATTCCCACATGGGACATCCGTACTAGGCTAGAGTCCTAGTGTGTGAGACTCCCGCCTAATATTTAGGAGTGGAGTTGAGTCTTCTATATTTAGAAGACTCCTCCAAACTCCCTAACTGGTTCATACGTTAGGTCCTAAAACCCTAGAGAATCTCTCTCTCTCTCTCTCTCTCTCTCTCTCTCTCTCTCTCTCTTCATCTCTTCTTCCTCCTTTGAGATCTGGTTGCTTTTGGATTCCATACTTGAAACCTGGTCGTTTAAGTGTGGATACTATTGTGTGTGGTGCTAGTAATCACACCAAAATGTACCTAGGTACAACTTGTACAATATCAAGACGACTAGATTGTATTTGTCAATAAGCTAAACTAGTGGTATTTCCAGAATCTAAAACCACCATCCACTGTTTATTTAGGGCATGCTGATGGGTTTTCTGATACTGAAAGTAGAACTTAAATGAACTCAGTTCAATACAGAATACCCTTCATATTGGTTACTTGCGATTTCTGAATCGGTACAAAGTCCATCCAAGAAACAATAAACTAAGTAAACTGACCAATAAAGCCTACTAGTTATCAATAAGCATTTCCTTGACAGTATGATTTACATTAGGTAATGGACTGAAAATTCGAGAGCTACTTGTTCGACAAGGATAATTCCAGCCACTTCTCTCTTCAATATTATCAAAGCCATCCACTGCTCCAGATGTTATATATTCTATTAATGATGGAAGTTCTTCATCAAGGGAATCCTGCTTTGCTGAACCCTTATATTTGCTATTTTCCATAATGAAGAATATACCTACACCATGTAAACAATAGTGTTATATTCAGCATTTTGCGACAAACTAAAACCGAATGGAATAGAACTGTCATCACTAAAGGTGATTTCAAATATGAGAAAAGAATAGGCCATACTGCTTAACAGATTATTCTTAAGCAGATTGGGCAACCATTGTTGAAGGACTAATATCTAGAAATTTGCAGAATCTACATTTGAAAGAAAACAGATGCATAATGAAATGCAGTGAGCTAAACAGAGTCAACCTATTGCAACAAAATTGAAAGCTACAGGGTAGGAATGCTAAACAAACAAGAAGAAAACTGATTACCTAGAAATCGAAAGCTAGATTCCTTCGAAAATCAAGCTTCTTGCACCTCCAATTCAGGACAGCCGCTTTTGAACAAATAAATAAATAATCCGAATCAGAAACATCACACAAGAATGCCGCAAGAACCACAACAAAACAGTCAAAGATCAAATGCAATTTTCTACCATCGGTGGTATTCTCCACATCCAGAAAAGCAACACCTAAACACATTAAACAACTATTAAATAACACAATAATAAAGTAGCATTGAGTACCAGAGCGATAGTCCAGTAGGGCTCTCGATTGGGACCAACAGATACGTAAGTCTTCCAGAACTCAAATTTCATAGATTTTTCTCCAAATTTACAGAGAATCTCCATTGTTGCAGTTTCTAGCTCAAACAAATCGCTTCTAAACTTGTCATCAGGTATCACTAATTAAAGAGAGAATTAGCACGCAATGAGATTAAATAAGCTCAGAAAAGAAATTGCTGGAAAATATTTAATCACTCTCAAGATATTCGAGGAAAAACAGCCGCTGCTGCAAAACCTACTACATCTTTAACTTGCAATACCAAAAATTCAACAAATCTCGACCAGAAACCTGAATTCTAACGTAAATTTCACTTTATAGAAAATCATGGATTTGAACTTAAGAAAAGGCTCGAAGGATGCTGAACTGGAATTCCATAAAAGAAACGAATATGAGCTGACGAGTTATGACGAAACCCTAACCAAGAGCTTTACCGAAACGTAGAGCTTCCAGAAATCAAATTTACAGAGACTCTCCATTGTTGCAATTATTAACTCAAACAAATCGATTCTAAACAAGTCATCCGTTATCACTAATTAAAGAGATAATTAGAACGCATTGAGATTAAATAAGCTCAGAAAAGAAATCGCGGGAAAATGTTCAAACACTCCCGAGATATTCGAGGAAACACAGCCGATACTGCAAAGCCTACTAGATCTTTAACTTGCAATAACAAGAGCTCACCAAATCTCGACCGGAAACCATGAATTTGAACTTAAGAAAAGGCTTGAAGCATGTTGACCTGGAATTCCATTAAGGAAACGAAGATGAGCTGACGAGTTACGACGAAACCCTAACCATGAGCTTCACTGTCGCTCAGCAACGATCAGCAGCTCTTCTGTTCATATGTATCGTAAAGTGCATCCGACAGAGAAGGATCGAATATAGGTCCTCGCCGTGAAAGATGGAGAGACGGTTGTCTCTCCCGCGTCTTTCAGGTCGGGGTTCACTACTACAACGACGTCCTCCTCTCTCTATTACCTAGCTTTGACCAATAGAAACAACTACCAACTGCAGGGATTCAAGATCGTTTGTGACCTTACCCTATGGCCTTTACTGTGGCATGGTTGTGATTGGGCCACGGTTGCTTTGAACAATGGTATCTTCGTAATTCTGAAATACAAGTGTATTATTCTTGATTTTGACCCAATCACAGCCATTCTACGGTGGAAGAACACAGGTAATGATGGAAGCCAGCCTGGGCTGTGAATATGTGACAAGGAACACCTGCTTATGTAGCGTACAGCGTGCATTGGAGGTGGTGGGACCGTGTATTAGTCGGTCCAGTCCGTTGGATTTTTTGCATCATAACCGTCCATCATTGCTCGTGTATTGCTGTGATAGAAACGAACGGATCAGGCTTGATAATTATATGTGGAGCGACCGTTAAAAGCGTGGGTCCCATAGATGGATCAAAAAAAATATAAATTGTCAGAAGTGGGATTTGAACCCACGCCCTCTCACGAGGACCAGAACTTGAGTCTGGCGCCTTAGACCACTCGGCCATCCTGACTGATTATACATGTTGTGTTAGAATATTTATTCACTTACTTATAGGATCAAATGACACTATTAAACAAAATTAAGCTTTTAAGAACTAGTCCAAGTCCAAAAAAAAGTTAATGAGCCGAGCCCAAGTCTTATTCGAGGTTTACCAGTCAGAGTCGAGTCAGCTCGTTTGGTTCAACTTTTGAAAAACAATTTTTGAAAAGTTAAAAAGTAACTATTGAAAAGTAGATTTTAGTATCTACTTTTCTGTTTTTATAATCAAAAAGTATGTTTGGAACCAAATCGATACCGGCATGGACCGTCCAATTTATAAATTTAAAAAAAAAAACAAAAAACATTGGACCAATTGTACTAGTCACCGGACCGGTGGTACTGATTGGTCCAAACCGGTACTAGTTGTACTGGCCTGGTCCAAAACCTCACGATACAATAATTGTTTCGTAGCTTGGGACTGGACCGGTCTTGGTCAGTCCTTGTACGGACCAGACTGGTTTTGGCCGGTTCCGGTCCAGATCTAGTACAAAAGGTGGACCACCTGTTTAAAGTTTAAATTCAAAAAAAAAAAAAATTGGACCGTTGGACTGGTTGTTAGATCAGCAGTGTATCGATTAGGATCAGTCGGCACAGAATCGGTCCAGATTGATACCATTCTGGACCATCTAATTTATAAATTTAAAAAAAAAAAGGTCAAACCAATTGTATCTGTCATTGGACCGATTGTACTGATCGGTTCAGACTGATATCGGTTGTACCAATCCGGTCCAAAACCTTACGATACAATTATTGTATCATGGCTTGGGATTGGAACGGACCGTTCCTTTAAACCTTGGTCGGGAGGGTCAAAGAGAAAGAAAAAAGAAAAAACTTTTCAAAAATTTAAGTTATTTTTTTAATTTCTAATAAAAAGTTATAATTTGACTTTTTGACTTTTAGAAAGCTAATTTGTATTTTTGTTACCAAATTAACTTTTCTTTATTTTTTGACCTTTTAGCTTTTAAAAATTAAAAAGCAACTTCTAAAAGCTATGACAAATAAACCATGCAAAGCTCAATTAGGTTGAGAGAGAGCAATGCGGTAGTGTTCCCCTTTTTAGCTTTTAAAAATTAAAAAGCAACTTCTAAAAGCTATGACAAATAAACCATGCAAAGCTCAATTAGGTTGAGAGAGAGCAATGCGGTAGTGTTCCCCTCTGATCTCTCATTTGAGGAAATCGTGATGTTCGATCAATCGAGTAACTTGATCTCTCATTTGGGGAAATCTACCCTAAGTGGTTCGTGATGCTCGATCAATCGAGTAACGGTGATTATTTTTGTTTGTGCAGGCACGGAATTTATAATTTTCAAGTGTTTCTCGAGAGTTCTCGACCTCAGTCGCTACAATACATCGATAAACTTGATTTTTTGTACACGATCGGCCGTGTACCTAACCACTAGTAACGAATGACGATGCGATAAGCGAACGTTGAGGTTCCTTCAATATAGGTACTAATAATATAAACCACCAACAATCATAAGTTAATGACAAACAATTACAAATGTAAGTGTTGTTAACCAACTTTAAAACATATTACGGAAAATTACACTTTGACCTCTTGAGGTTGCGACCACATGCACTTAGATCTTTTGAGGTATGTTAAATTACAATTATCCTCTTTTTATATGAAACCTTATTGACTGGTTTGGGGTGGTGGATTTGAGAGGAATAATTTTATATTTTGTTAGGGATAAATCTATCCATAATTTTCTTGAGGTTTCATATAAAAAGGGTATTATTTGTAGTATAACAAACTTCAAGGGGTCTAAGTGCAAGTAGTCGAAACCTCAAAGGGTCAAAGTATAATTTCCCAACCCTATGTGATTGGTTTAGAAAATAACTCCAAATACATTTTGCTTAGGCCTCGTTTGTCTCCCACTCTGGATCAGGAACTCATTCCAAGAATGAGTTCCGCGAATGAGTTGTAGTAGATTCCCTTAACCATGTGAGAGGACTAACATCTATGAAGGCATATAGTTACACAAAAAGTAAGAGAAAAATGAATAATATGCTTTCTCTTTATACTTTCGATCATATTTCAAATACTAAGTTTCAACTCTAAAAACATTTATAACATAGACTTGTATAGTTTTAAACATCAGATGACTTAACTTAATGAGACACATAAGAATATCTTTATACGAGCCAGCCAATTAGGGTGGGTGCATAAAAACTGATATAAGTTCCTTTCAACAATTAGGACTTCTAGATCTTTGATGGTGGAGAGAATCTCACACCTAAACAGTACTTGTTGCAGCCTTACGTATACAACAAATATAGCTTCACCAATTTTGCTTCACGACATGTTCGGTTGTGGTTTAAAGCCCACAACCACAAATTTAAGGGTATTAATGTCTATTCTAGGGTTGTCGTTGGATAGGATCTATATCTGAATTCGATTTGATTTGAAAATCTTGAATATAATTAGCCCTTAAAATCCGATGGGTAGAATATAGATATGAATATTCATATCTGATTAAAATCGAATACAAATATGAATTTGATCATATCCGATCCGATATCCTAGATCTCATAAAACTTAAAAAAAAAATATATATTTTTGATTTATTTATCCTTTAAACAACAATAGTGAAACAATATTCAAACTACACATTTTGTATTCAGATATATATATATTGTTTTGATCGATTATTGAATTTTGATTGAATACAGATTGGTTGAATTCGAATCAAATTTGTTCGAATATACAATTTTTTAAAGATCTGGTTGGAGTTTTTGTCAAATACAGATTAATTGAATTCGAACTGGATTCGAATATGGGTTTAGGTAGATCCAGTTCGTATTCGACTTATTGACAACCTCAATCCATTCTCCTTAAAAAATTGAAAAGAAATGAACCAATTACATATTGGTACACACACCCAGTAGACGTTTCTTGGTCCGAACCTAAGTCACACAATCCATGTGATAAGGGGATCGTTCTGACGCTAAGAATGCAAATTCGTGTTCGAAGCGCTAATTTACGGATTAGAGTAAAACTATAAAAAATAAGTGAATTTTTTTGTAATTTTTTGGAGGTTTTTATAAAAATATAAAAATATAAGAGTTATATTCTTACGATAAGACTGAATTTGGTTGATAGAAGATTAAATTGAGCTATTTTTTTTTTTTTTGTATTATGTCATTTTTTTTATATGTAGTTGAGTATGAAAATGAAAATTGAAATATTTTTATTTATAAATTACAAATATGTATGCATATATAAACAGACACTCTAGAGTATAAATTAATTTCAAATTTGACGCTCTCGTTCAACTTTCAACTTTTGCTCTCATATCCGCTCGGCATTCTGGTGACTTAATTGAAACTCTTTCTTTTAGAAAGACAAATAAGAGGTTTACCTAAAATTGCCTTTTAAGGCATTCAAGAGAGAAAAGCCTAAATAAAGTCTGAGACTTGAAAACCCATCAAATCTGATAGTTGGGAAATGTTCCAAGAGATCAAGAATCCATAGTGGGTTCCAAGAGATCAAGAATCCATAGTGGGTTCCACCTGCGACATATATATATATATATAGTAAGACCAAATGGTTAAAATCTTTTAATATTGAATTCAATGGGACCCATTAAATAAATGATTTGTTCCATATATTCTAAAAAGTCAAGACCATTGTTAGCAAAACGCCGACGTTTTTTTCGTTTTGTCATATAAACGTTTAAAACTTCCGTTTAAAACGTTTTATAAGCAAAAAAAAATGCATTTTTTTAAAAAAAAAGCGTTTAAAATACGTTTTAAAATTTTTTTCAAAAAAACACGTAAACACGTTTAAAAACTCAATTCTAAACCAAACCGACTTTTAAGTAAACAAACCAAACCAAACCGAAATTCAAATTAAAAAGCCAAACCGTAAATCGATTAGACCAAATCCATATTACTTATTATTATTATTTTTTAATAATTAATAATAAAAAAAATTAATTTTTGAACATGTTAGACTGGAGGATAAACCAATCCGGTTTACCTTCAAAAGTCATACCAAAATTGGTGGTCCACCTCATTATTAGTGGTCCACCTCTCTTATTCCACCATTAACCCTATGGCCCTATTTATAGCACATTAATCCCCAACCGATGTGGGACAATAAGCAACATAAATGGGACGTGCGGGGCGCGGAGGTTGCCCCTGCCCAGGGTGCTGCTGCACGCCCCTGCTACTTCGGTTTGGTTATCGGTTTAGTTCGGTTTGGTTATCGGTTTAGGTAAGTTCGGTTATTTCGGTTCGGTTTTCGGTTAAATAAAGGT